>VZRN01005936.1:4613727-4630254 GCA_013397935.1 Dasyornis broadbenti | reverse complement strand
TTTATTTCTCTGGTGGGGGGGGGGGGGGCGAGGTGGTGGGTAAGTGTTTAGTCAAATATTTAGTCTTTATTTCCAGATCTCAGGATATTCAGAGCTGGGAGGGACCCAAAAGGATCACCAAGCCCAACTCTTAGGTAAATGGCGCATATGAAAGTTGAACCCACCCCCCTTTTTCAGTTAAATGTTGTACTTTAAAGACATGAAAATGCATGATTTTTTGTGCATTTATGGTCAAAGCCTGTTTGAGAATGATCAGAATAAAGGGCAACAGCTTTCGGAACAGAGAGATCAATTTATATTCTGTGTAAATCAGAACCCTTCAAAGTACGGGTTATAGAGCGATTCCATACACGCCCCCCCCCGCCCCCCCCAAGGATGGTTAAATTGGACTTACTACATTTGGTCACATGGGTCAAGCTGGGCTGAACTACCCTTTCTGTAGATGTAGTGGATTGCTGTGAGTGGAACAAATTAACGTTACTTTGGCCAGAGACCTGGAAAGAAATGAGCACTAGGATGTTGTTGGTGGGGTAGGGTCGGGTCACTAGGGAGTTGAAGCAGAGAACCTTTTCTGTTACTGTGTATTTATTTTAAGGCACAAGTGGGCAACCAAGCCCAAGTTTGCTGGCGAGTCTATAAACGTGTAATAAATAGATCAATTGCCAGACATAAGGAATTTGAATACTATGTCAGATGAAAGACAGTAGGTAAGGCAAGAAGTTGCAAGGTCAAGCATAAAGTAACAAGTGACTCTTATAGTATCCTTGTGTCTGAACTCTGAGAAGTTTTTGTAAGTGCTAAAAGTGTTATAGATGCTGATTATCTCATATTGATACAGTTAATGGTAATTTAAATAATGTAACTGTGTCAAACACCAGGAAAAAAAACTGAAAAAGAAAGTTGAAGCATCAGAGGATAGAGTAATTAACTGAACTACCTACAAATGTCTGTGCTGCTTATCTGTGCCTCTGCACTGAAAGGTTGCTACAGTATTGCAAAATGTCTTGAAGGTTCTAAACTCCTGTAATCCAAAGTGGTTTGTTTTGTTAGTAGAAAGGAGGCTCTCAATACAATTGTGATGATAGGTGCATGTGTGTCTCACTCCTGCTTAGGCTGACTTAGTATGGTAGATAGAACAAAATGTTTTACAGTGTTTAAAAATATACTAGACGAGATTATTAACTACTTACTAGGCTGCAGAGGAAGGTTGAAATACTTCTTTAGAGCACTGATATCAAAGCAACATCTGATGCATGTGAAACATCTGCTGTGGGGATTACCTCATATATCGGGTACATTTTTCAGTTAATGTCTGTATGCCTGTGTCTTTCTCAGGTCAGCCATCTTGTGTCCTTGTATTTGGTTGTGATCCATTGAGAATACTAAAGGCCATATTTTTCATACTACTCCAGCATCTGTAGAGGTATCACTTCAGGCACACAGTGAGAGGACGAGTTTTTAGTGGCATTTAGTGGCATATGAATATTAAAGAATTTTGACACGATACATTTAATTTTTGAAGTATGTTCTGAAGGAGCAAGCTTAATATTTAGAATAAGTTTTGAAAGAAAGATTCAGCCTCATTTGGGTTTGCTGTTGTGACACTGCTCATCAGCTGTGTAACACTGTGAGGTACTTCAGCGTCTGTCAGACTTGTAATCTGATGAGCTATACTTGGAATAAACCTGAGTTGATGAAACAATCAGTGAGCCTTCAGCTCTCTCAGAAGTGATTAGTGAAAAGCTAGCTGCTCTTTGCTCATGTGACACATAACTCTGTACTCTATATACTAAGGCTGAACCATGGAGATTTTGCACTGTGCCTGACCATTACTTAATGCTAATAGCTGCTAAGGGCATGGTCACCTCATTAGAGAGAGCCTACATCCTTGCAAACATTAGAATTGTGATTATGTAAACACTTTAGTATTTGCTGACAGGTTGGAGGGTTTCTTATTGTTATTCCAGACAGCTCTGGTCATTTCTCCATAGATATTAGTAGTGCAGTGACTGCTAAATGCAGAAGAATGATTGATTCAAATTTATGCATGTTAATTTTCAGACTTCTGACTAGACTCCGTAAAATTAACCAGTCATCCACAGAGATACAACTGAATTTCAAGGTATTGCTTGATACAGTCTGACACATGCTCATGTGACACACCTGCGCAAAAAGCAGTGGCTGCTTGCTGCGTAGCTGATGTATGACACATACAATACCCTATCTGGAATATACTGTTCCATGCATTTGGCCTGTAATAAATGCACTTAACATGGTTCAGGGAAACCTTCTATTGGAGAAGGATTTGTACAAACCAATTGATGTAATTACTTGCATATATCAGATTATGGGATTGGTCACAAAGTCTGTGGATTTATTTGAAAGTACGTCAAGGTTTGTGGCTTTTATTTGCAAGCAAGCAAGAATACTACAAAATAAACTGGTGTAGTGTTATACTGAGTGACTTGATCCAAAATCTAATAATAATTCAGTGAAATTCCAGAATGTCTTTGGCACTCTACATTAGGATCAAGTAATTATCTCCAGCTAAGATAAAATGAGGGTCAAGATTGGTTCTGGCTCTTAGAGCTGGAGTGTTGCTTGCGTTATTGAACATGTTAATGTAAAGCTGCATCAGGAAGGGATGAAAAAAAAATTCTCCAAAGAGAATTACATGCTGACTTCTTTGAAAGACTGGTCTCAAGTTGTTTTTAGAAGTTAAAGGAGGGTTATTGGCAATTAATCTATGTTGGTAGGACAGATATAAGCTGCCATAAGTTCCTATTAGTGGAATACTTCTTGCGTTGAGCTTGGTATCTCATGTTTAAGGCTCTTAACTGGAAAGATCTCATTTTTTATTATAAAATGTTTACACTGAGTTTGTAGTTTGGCATTTTGGAAAACTCATCAAAATTGTACATATGGGAGAGAGATCATAGTTTGGCTGTCTTATCCTGAGTGCTTTAGACTAGTAAAATTATAAATGATACCACTTGGTTAGTGTGGCTTGGTGTAGCCCTGCCATCACGGAATCATTGTGCTAAGGAGTGACAGGCAATGCCATCTAAATGTTTTGTCTGGTACCTCTAAATATTGTAAATACTATTTGAGCTATGTGTTCTTTATCTGATGCCTAATTTCAGATCATTGGATATGAAACTGGTGTTGCTGTGGATGTCATGCTGCAGCACAAACAGTTTCAGGGTGTTCCTGCCCAGTCTTTCCTTATGACAGAAACCTTTTCCCACACATGGTCTTCTTCATGCGTGTTCTCCTCAAAACCTAGAGACACTTTTTGCAGGGGTCAAATAGCAGTTCTGCTTTTGCTTTGGAGAAGGATGTGAACAGCTCTTCCCACTACTCCTGTAGCCCAGAAACCCCATTTTAGCCCAGCCTGGGGCCCAGTGACACTGACACCAACCCTGTAGGGATCCCAGCCTCCAGCTGTGTCCCAGCCCCGCTCAGCCAGGCCCAACCTGCAGGACATCCCTGCCTCAGGCCTCAGCACATCCCTGTCCCCAGGGAGCTGCCCCCAAGATGTCCCATTCCCTGGCTGGAAAGGTGAGGCTCTGCCCTGCCAGCTCCATGGGGTATCCCCACTGCTGCTGGACCTCACTGGCACACAGGTGCCACAATAGCATGGTAGGATCAGCACCTGCTAGTTTTAATATAATTCAGTATTTCATGGATTTAGGACTCTGATTTTACAGTGTTATCAGCATATTAGTCATCACCATGGGAAGGGATCAAGCTGCACGGAACAATATTAATGCTTGAAACAGTTTGAAAATGTTCAAGATTCGAATATGAGATTATTTTCTTCGCTGAGGAGGGTGCTGCAAATCTCAGCTGATAGATTGTGTGACTAAGCCAATTTATTTCCTGTGTGAATACATTAATATGATAATACCCTGAGAAATCCAGAGGGTCAGTTCTTCAGAAGTAGTTTGATGAAAATTTGCATTTATTTCAAACAGATTTTGGTGTCTATCTGTTTTGAAGATCTAGGCCAAAATACTTTAAAATCCACAACATTAAATAGGAATAATGGAATTTAACATGTTTTTTGACTGTGACTTTGTGTTAGATGAATGTATTGGTTAGCTGTCCATCACTAATGTGATTCTCACCTAACTCTCTAAACTAGTATTTGAGTGGAGGTTTGTTGGAGTTAATCCCATTTTTATAATGATTCCTGTAAATCCAAATATAAAAATATATTCTCAGTTGTTTATATTCTTTTCTTCTAGCATGAAAGGAATGCTTTAGAGTATAAATTTGCATCAGAATAATTCATAAAGCAGTTTGTTTCAGGGCTGTTTATTTCCTTCCAAGCCCTCTCACAATGTAGCCACAGTAGAATTATGAATATTGAGTTTTTTTTTTTTTTTTTTAAATCACTTGTACAGTTGTCCTAGCGGGGGCAACTTGATCCTGGACAGGGATTTAGTAGTTCATGTGTGTAAGTTAGGATTTCAGGAGGCATTGCCAAAGAATGCAGCTGGAGATAACAGTGCTCAATGCCAGGAACGAACAACCCAAACACCATTGTGAGTTTCCACACCCTGTAGAGTTGGTGAAGAGATCCAAGCAGAGTAAGATATATGAATGTTCATCCCAGCGCATCACAGCTAAGAGGAGAAAAACCTCATGTAATGTAGTTGGTGATGTCACAGCAAAATGTTTCAAATGGGTTGGTGTCTGGAATCTATCTGAACTGTATCTACATCTGCACCCAGTAGGGGAAGGTGTAGTATTTTCACAATAAAAATAGCTTTGGTTGTATTCATGAGTGGCGTTGGTATTTCAGAGGAGCACAAGTGGTTAGCAGGTAGGATGGTTCTGTCAGTGTGAGTCATTTCAGATTTACCAACAGATACTCCTGTCTGAGCAGCTGTCCTGCAGAGGTCTGTTGCTTTGCTTCTCAGACAGCTTTGCCTTGTAAACCTTTTGGTTCTTATCAGCCCTGTCAGGAAGCAGACAGTCTGCTGCTCTGTCTATACATTAAATTGTATTCTGAAAATGGAAATATTTGGAACACAAATGCTTTGAATGAATATTCGAAGCAGCACAGTGATACAATGCAGCAAAAATAATGAAAATGCTAGGCTCAGTGTTGCAAAGTGATAACTCCATTGAAAGCACCTTGTGTTGGTGGGTGTATTTCTGTTTGCTATAATTACACAATGTGGAGAACTATTAATGGAAAGCCTGTTTGTGCAAACCCTGAGGAGTACATCACTGAGATGCAGAGTTCCCTTTGTGCTGATAATGGCATGCCTTTGATGTACAAATAAAAGACAACTACTTTTTTTTTAATGCTTTTTTAATCAAAACCCGCATTTTGCCCTTTTTTCTTAAAACGTGTCCTCTTTTGTTGGGACTGGTCTGTGTGCACTTTTCATTCCATTATGTTCACATCCCTAATGGAAATAGTTGTCTTTTGCCATGGGCATAGATGTATATTGTCAAGATACCTTATCCCAGAGATGTCCTATATTCTTGCATTCTAAGACTAGTTTATCATGGGACAAACACTTTGTACCTCTAAGTCTCCATCCACATTAAGACAATTGTACCACTTTAATTACACTTTTATAATGAAATTATACGATTTCTACACATGCACTGTATTTCGTTGAGCACATTGCTTTTGAAGTGTTTTTTTAAGATATCCATCTTACTCCCATCATGTTTGTTATAATCCTACCTCTCAGTACCCGTAGTCTATTATGTGTATCCAAGTCCCTGATGGTACATTGTATCCTCAAGTCATTTAGCCCTTTCTCTGTTCATAATGACATGACTGACCCCTCTGAGGCGATTCCTGGAAAGAAGATAACAGTTTTTCCCCCGACCTTGACCACCAGGCTGACTGTTGTGTTCTGCTCTCCTGAGGACACTGTTCTGTTTCCCTCAGGAATGTGGAAGAGTAATTTCCCCAGATAACAGCCAAAAACCCAATTAAGCTTAGATTAAAGAAAAAGAGGATTTACTGGCATTTTATGGAATAGAGAGAAAAGGAAAATAAAAGATAGGAGATATTAAATTGCCTGAAGTAGAGACACAGAATGTCCAGTTTCCAGCATTACTCTTCAGTTTACTGAATAATTGGTGGAATTTTAGCTGGTTTTAATCACATAACAATAAAACACTGTCTTTCTAACAGCCCAAAGCCATGTCTGTCTTTTTCTGTCAGAGCTGGAAAGCCTGTGACATGCTGTCTTTGAAACATTGTGTGATGCTGGAAAACCCCCTCAGTGACTTGGTCTCTGAATTTGATGTGAAGGTGTCAGTAGTTGAAAACATGCTTATTTTCCCTGTGGGATGCTAAAATACATGCAAATTGAACCAAGTGCACAAGAGTTTAATTTTCGTTTTCCTGCTACATTGTATTTCAGCACAATTTTTTAACACCTTTTGTACAATGTATTTCACATCTCATTGTGATCTTCCAGAGGATCCATTGTCTTCTCATTACCTATTTGAATGGGACACAAGGTACTTCCTAGTTTGAAACACAAGAACATGAATTATTTGCATATTTTTAATTAACCCTCACTTTGTATAGATTAAGATTGCCTTTAGTAACTGTCAGGTTTCTTGGCCAGTTGAATAAACAGCTTCTTGCATGCATTTTGATTACTGCACTATTATATTGCTAATGAGACTAAACAACAGTTTCTTGGAGGCAATCTTAATTTAGTGATTTCCTTCACATTTGTATACAGGTACACTGTTCCAGCCATGTAATTAATTGTGCCATCTCAGCTCTAGAGGTGGATAGAGAATTAAAAATCAGCATGGCAAATACATCAGGTGTAATGCAATTTCTGAAGCCATGTGATAACTTATATGAAGTTATTTTCATACCACAGAGTCCCAAGCTGCTTTACAGTGTATACACAGAATATACATTGTACAGACCATTCTGCCCTCAGAAAGCAGCAGCCAAATGTGCAGTATTTGACTTGGGAAGGTTTAGTCATGGCCAGAACATGACTGTTGTGAACCAGAGGTGCCATCTTCACCTCTGGGAGCAGACAGGACTTTAGGGCTTTTATGGCCTTGTTGGGAGGGTTCCTCTGACAAATGGAGTGAGCCTTGGGAGATGAAAGGTTGAGCTTACCAGTCTTACCAATATTCCTACCAAAACCTATCAAAACCAATGTTTCTGTGTCCAATTTTGAATTTTAAGTTTCAGCAGCATACAGAATGCTCTGCAAAGTTGTGGTCTGATGAACAGCTGCAAAAGCAGTGGGAAAAATAGCAGTAGGATGATTTGTAAATGAACTTTAGATCTTCTGTAGTTAGAGAGAGGAAACGTGATTAGAAATAATTCTCACTCTACTATTAAAACCAGGGCTCAGCTTTTTTGCCAGATAGTTCAAAAATTACTTTGGAGCTATTGTATTAGGAAAGCAACCAAAGAAATTCTAGGGTCAAATATAAAACAGCAGCAGGAAGGTCAGAGGGATGCATTTGCAAGTCAAGAAGACATTGAAGGGGATCTAATTATAGGCTTAATTGCTGTAGGTAATGACAATTCAAGCTACTATATTTAACATAGCCTGGATAGTATAGCTGAGGTCATCCAACAAATGAATCAACAAATCCAAAGCAGATTTTCAGGAAACACTTAGAAAAAGAGGTAAAGTCCTAGACCCACTGAAGCTAAGAGGACTTTCATCAGTGAGCCAGGTTTTCCAGCAGGGCCCAGATTTCACCCTTAGCACAGAAAGGCTGTGGCTTTGCTTCAGAAAACATCTTCAGTACGATTATGCAAAAATTCCTAGTAAAGGATCTGCTTATCATTTTGCTGTAGCAATGCCCATGATACTCTGTGGGGTTTAGAGCTGGAAGTTGATCCAAGGAGCTATGGTCCCATTACCAGACCCATTGCTGGCTGGCTTGGTGACTTTGGCTGAGGAACGTGTGGATATTTTATGGTTATTTGCTCCTTAGTCTCTCCACATCTAAACTACCAATCTGTCTTCATATAAAGCTTAAACATCTCTGATGAATAGTGCTATGTAAGTGCAGTAACTTGATGCTCAAGGAGGAGACAAACAAGGCCCGGTGAAAGACTTGACTTAGATGGGTGAAGTTTGTTGTATTTACTGCATTCCTACTTGTTCATATTTGTAGTTCACAAAAGCGGAAACAATGTTCTATTAGTTCATGGTCTGTAAAACAAAGTCACATATTTAGTCTTGCATTTCAGTTGGTCTCATTTTTATGAACTTTGCAGCTGTGTTTCACTTAGGATTTATTTGGCTGCTTGACAAAGTGACTGGAGATTTATAATTCCTTATTAGTAACTCAGGGCTCTAAAGGGAATAACAGAGTACTTATTTACTTTTCTAGGTCAGACTCATGATGTAGGAGTTTAATGAACTTCTGCTAAACAGGAATTGAAGCAGAATTAAAATCTCACAGTGCATCTGTCCAGTAAGGTTATTCATCTTATTTTCTATAGGTTAGATTTTTTTTTTCTTGCACAGAGTGGTTTAGGCTGCATTTTCTAAGTAATCAGCCAAGAATATGAGACTGTCATACAGAACGTGGTATTAAGTCAATGCACTGATGTGATTTTGCTCTGAAATTGCATTATGTCACATAACTGTATTTATCTACCAGTTTTTAGGGCAGTAAGATCCCAGTTCGCATGTGCTGAAAAAGAGTTTGTGATTCATGTTAGCAGCCTAACTATTGCTGCAATTGTGAGTCCTCTCAGATGTTGTTTGTATCAATAAGGTGGGCACTTCTCTGTCAAGAACACATTGAAATCTATCTTCAGGAATAAAGCTACAGTATTTATGCTTCCCTGTTAGTGTGAAGGGAATACAGTGTTTCATATTCTTACAGGAGATAAACATTGGGATTTAGTTGATACTACGAAATTAATGATGGAGATAAAGTGCATGAAAGGAAGACAAAAAACATATTACATAACTAGAGTCATGCTTTGCATTGGATTTGTATGGCAGGAAATAATATCTCCTCTTAAATGAAGACTTTGTATAACATTCAGAAAGGTCTGTGAATCAAGTGGGTAAAACAATAATATACTTGAAGTATTTCAATTGATACTATTTAAACCTTAGAGGTGTAACTGCGCATGGACATAAAATGCCAAATCTCCTTGGTTTATGCAGTATTCAGTAAATATATATACATTAACATAGGTGTAAGACAAAATACAATTATCTGGGGGAAAAAACCAAAAAAACTTAAATGTAAACTGAGAGATAATAGAAGACAATGGGCAAGGGGTTGTCTTAAATATCTACTTTTATGCTTATTCATAGCTCTGAAGAAACACTTTCCTTCACTGTCCTAAATGGTGGTCTTGAAATAAGTTCTTCTACCCTTTTTTTCAAAAATTGGAGCTCAAGAGGAGGTCCTCTGCTTTGCCTTGGAGAGTAGCCTGGTGGTTAGTGTGCTTATCTACAGTGCAGGAAGCAAAACCTTCATTCTTCCTTGGTCAGAAGTGGTTTACAATTCTTTCGCAAGGATACAGCCTTAATCTTTAAACTACAAACTCACATGGGGGTCAGACTACTTTGTACTTCTGGCTGAAGCTGTGCCCGTAAGCACAGAGATCCGAGCAAGTGGGAGTGTGAGCTGAATGCCGGGAAGAGCTGGGTTCAGCCACTGCTCTGTCTGCATGTTATCCAAAGACCATTTTACAGAGAGCTCGTGAAAGCCCTCAGGGCATTGATGAGCTTCTTGAGCCATCAGGCAAGCATGTTGTACAGTCTCTGTTCACCATCTCTTCTCCTTACTCACTCTTTGGCTTATTTCTGCACTAAGTCATGGAAAGGAGTATTGAACTTAAAATTCGTTTTCTGCCTTACTCTTCATTAACCAAGTGGCCAACTGGCAGAGAATTTAGAATCCTAATTACACCCTTTGTTATAAGAGAGAAAGCACCTAAGATCCAAATGTTGAGCTAGACTTTAAGAGGTATGGAAGGAAAACTAGGCTCCAAGAGATACAGCTGTTTTATTAAACAAATCTGATGTGGAAGAGAGGGAGGATGGATTTTTAAATTTGCTTTTCTAGTTTTGACCAGAGATTTACTTGGCTCAGAAGCAATAAACTACCATTATTTTTGCTTGTAAAAACCACTTAAGCAGAACTTCAAATAGTAAGATGAAATTCCTATTTAACAGTAATCAAGCAAGGCTGTTCTCATGTGACAGCTAAGCAGAGAAGTGGATAAAGGAGGCTTTCAAAGCATTATTAGTCAGTCTGATTTTATAGCTGATCAGTGGAAGCTTGTAGTTGTTTGTTTGCTGCAAAGAAGGACTAAAGCAGTAGGAAATTCTGGAGCTTTTAAAGGGAATGCCTCATCCAAATGGCAGTGGAGGTTGTTGCCCTCTGTAGGATGTGAATAATGGGAATAAATTCCATGTGCTACTGTTGGTGGTGTTTGGAAGGACATTGGACCCCAGACCTGTGCTAAGGAGCCATGTAGATGCTGAGAGAGGAGAAAAGATGTGATCACAGCCAGGCACAGTTGTTTCAGAAGAGACTGTAATGCAGAAGTATTTGTAGTGTAAATCTGGTAGAATTTGGTGTGATTGAGGGGGTGATGCAACTTGCCTAGTAAAAACCACTTTTTTTCACCATATAGCTGAATCTCTGCTAAGATTGCTTTTTTCCAACGTAATATACTTGTTTTGCTATAACAATAACAAGTCGCTAGAACAAAAATTGCCTAAGAATGGGAAAGGCTGAATACAGAGGACGATTTTTGCTTTCACTTTGGGAGGGGTCAGTAGAGATAATAATGCGATAATAGCATTCCTATCCTTTTCATTGATATGGATTTTTTTTTTTTCCCACTAAGATATATGAACTGTCTTGAAAACTGGGTCAGCCTAAATGCTGTCACAAGTGCTCATCACCAAGCATATATTGCTGCATACCTGTCACACTCAGCAGCTGGAACGAATTTCATGAAGAGACCAGGGTAAAAGGTGAAGCTCAGCAGGATTATTGGCTGTGAAGGAATCACCCTTTTGCAGTTTTTCTGGTACAAAACAAAGAAAATGGGCAAACTTGCCCTTAATACTGATAAATACAAATAGTATTTGACTTTTTGTATTTAAACTGATTCTTTTGTTAGTCAAATTTATTTGCATACATTTGGTAAATGCAGTATAATTCCCATGGCAAATTATTCTTGCTGCTTAAGAGACTGAATTTATTGACATATCTAGACATGGAAATTTACTGGGAATTGCTTGAAACCCTTTAGGGGCTTAAAGTTCTTTAAATTGAGTTAGTTTCAGTGGAATAATGGCCTTGTTTGCAATAAATTAAAATACTACATATTTCCTGGTCACCAAGGAAGAGCTTTTTAGAAGATGTAGTTTTATGCCAAAGTGAAGTTACATGGATGAAATCTATGGTGTCTGCTCATGGCATGTCTTTTGCTCCAGCACCTCTTGATCAGGGTTCATCATAGCTTAGGATTTGAGCTGGAAACTAGGAACATCTCATCCTAGTTGGGCTGCCCAGCAGTGCTTGGAGAACGATGGCAGGTATGATGGATGTGCCTCTGTGCTGCATGTGAGCAGGGAGCTTGCCAGCCTGGTCAGGGTTCAAGCCTGCACTTTCCTCACCGGGTTAACACAAGCTGAAAGCATCCCATGGGACAGATCATAGGCATTTTTTGCGGGGTAAGAAAGTGGTAGGGAGCAGTAATTCGGGCTGCCCCTGCAGCTGAAGCCTGCCTAGGAGTAAGTGACTGTCATCTGCTTCTCTATCTGTTCAGTCCTTGGCTTTTTCCGTGACAATACCTTCAAGATGCCAGAAAGCAGTGGTGGCTTTGTGATGCAAATCAGTCCTGCCAGGTCTAAGAAGATAACTCATTCATTCCCCATCAATTTTTAAGGCAGCTTGTAACATGTCTCTCATTTGGCATGAAGGATTTTGTGTTTCAATCAGACAGTTACAATCTCACTCAAAATTTGTTTAAAAAAAATTTCCTTTCACATTCTCACTCTGAGTTGTACAGAAGTGCCAAGAACCTGGACTAAGAGACTGAAACAGGTAAATTCTCTCTCCAAGGGTGAGAAGAAATTTTGCCTGCAAGAATGAGTTGAAGAGTTGCTGGGTTTTGCTGAGGAGAAAGGCAAGAACAGAGAAGACAAAAATGGTCCAAATGACCATACTGTTGTTACCAGTACCTGTGCCAGGTGACTCAGGAGTGGCCAGTTCTCCAGCAGGAGAAGTGGGGGGTGGGAAAGCAGCAAAATAGGCTTTTGCCAAAGTGGGAAGAGTGAAGCAAATAGAGTCTCCAGTGCATCTGTTTGAAAGGGATGGAGTAGGAATAGATTTCCTGAAACATATGTGGCATGTCCTGGAGTTCAGGGATGGAGCCAGCAGCAGGGTGGGCAAACAGAGAGGAATTGCTGTGATGCTGAAGTCATGTTACCCTGCAGAAGCTTTGTGTATAAAGGATATTCTCAGGTTTTGCTGCACATCTGATTCTGGGGAGAAGGATGTATTAAATGGAGGCAGAGGAAATGCTGGGCTTAGTTGGAGGCAGAGTACTGTTCTCCAAAACCCTGGCAGGAATCCTGTAACAGGGCTAAGAAGGAGACTATGACACACTTACCACTTAGCACTACTTAAAAGCTCTTGGGTAAAGAGTAGATACAGGTTAAACAGGAATATCTCAGCTGTGATAACTACAGAAGTCTGAAGTCGGCAGATGTGATCATTCTTCACACATTCCCTAGATATCATATCTCAGTCTTTCTGAGAAACTTGGTCTTTTCTAATTCTATCACCCTACATGCCGGAGATTTAAGAAAAACACACAATATTATGAAATATAAAAAAATTTTGTAATTGGCAGTATGATAAGAAGACTAAACAGATCATCAATCATCAAAGACTACTGCAAAAATCATCCAAGACTATGATATGCAGCAATTAATTCTTCTCAGTTGGTGATGCCTGAGTCAAAAAAAGCCTTATGTGGTTGCTAGAAGGAAGGTTGTCTATTAAGGTCTAGAAGTGCTGTTAATTTAAGTCATATAGCAAATACAAAAGAAATGGAAAAAAATATTTAAACCATTATAGAATGCCCAACTAATTTCTGTAACATCTTAAAATTCACATTCACATCCTCAATTTTTGTTCTGCTTCCTTGATACTTCAAACTGAATTTCAGGGTATTTCAAATGTGTTCTTAAGTTACTATCTTAATTTACCAGAAATCTACTTCATTTATGTTGTATCACTGCAATGGTATGTACATGGCATAGAGATTTGAGCCTAGGAAAAAAGCAGGTACTGGGGAGTGAGCAACCATGAAAGGGAAAAAACCAGAAAAAAGTAGTGAGTGGATAAGCCTGGAGCAAAGGAAGTCTGGATTGGAAAGAGAATTCAGTGGTGCCAGCCTGCCTTTGAAAGCTTGCCAAAGTGCATTAGACAGTTGGAAACAGAGTTGTAAAGGGGAAAATTAATCTCCTTCCTAGAAGACAGCAAAATTTAACTGCTGCTGGATAAAGGGGAATCTCCTGTGATGCTGTATGGCTAATTTTCACAGAGAATGTTTGATTCTTTCAGATATTGCAAGACGGCATTTACCACTTTACTAAATAGAAATTGCTGCTTGTGAAAATCTGTCTAGTAAATGTTATTTTGTAGGGTGTGTTATGTTAGGCAGTCCTGAGGCTTCCTTACCCACTTATACCTGACCTGCTAAACCACTGTGTATTTTCCTTCATTCAGTGAGCTTTTGCTGAATAAAAACTCCTTCCAATACTTAGTAACACAATCAGATGAGAAAAGGCATGGTATTAAGATGAATGGTTAATATGGGAAAAATTTTTCAAGGTAGAAATATTCTGCTTGCAGTTCCGTTAATTTTGTCAATGCATATATAGTGCACAATTATGGTATAAAGGATTACATACACCCGTGTGCAGTAGACTGCATGGTATCTACCAAACCTTTCTACTGTAAATAATTTGCATTTATTGCCAAGCGGAATCAGAATTTTCCAATCTTGGAGGAAAATAAAGTCTTGTCAGTGCATCATGTGGTCATTATCACTGATGCATACTAATAATTTCCACAAATGTGAAAGTCTAGATATCCTACCTCTTCTTGGATAAGTTGGTTGATTCTTGGAGCCAGTTCGCTCAAGTTGCATCTGTCTTTCTCAAACTTCATGTAGGATTTGCTCTGGGTGAGAAGAACTAAGAGAATGCTGGTATTTGTGCTTTGGGCTAATCTGGAAAGAGCAGTATATTTTGTATTTTGTATCCCCCCTGCTGCTAGTCTTGCTAGTAGGGAGAAAGGAGGCATTTTTCTGCTGTGATACTCACAGTGCTTAATTAATACTCACCAGAGTTACGTCCTGTTAAAAACCCACAGATAAATTTGCTTGGGTTTTTTTTTTTTTATTTTGGGTTGGGGATTTTTTTTTTTTTTTGTGGTGGATTTTGTTTTGTTGTTGGTTGTTGGGCTTTTTCCATGAAAAGAATAGAGGCTGACCAGCTGCCATGAGTAACGCAGGAAGGATGCCGTTATTTCTGATGAAGATTGTGTGTTAACATTTTGTCTGTCTGTGGGCTTGGAGTTGGTCATTCTGGTCGTTTATTCAGGAGGGATGAACACATTGTAAAATACTGTGAGGTAATGTTAGATAATGGGTTTTCAAATAGAATTAAAAGGCATCATTCAGAACATACAAAGGAGCTGTTTCAACATGCGAAATGCACAGAACTGGATTGCCTCAGACTATGTTAATCAGCAAATAGTAAATATGTCTGTAATTCACATTTTCACAGTAGGAGTTGCCTGCACAGCACTTGCATAGCCTGCACTTCCTAGGTAGACACTGTTGAAGCAGTTCAGGGTGGTGATCAGTCAAACAAGCTGCCAGCACTAGGATGGCACTGGTATGAGATTTTCTGCCAATTGAAAAATAACGACCTAGGACAGGGTGCAGAGGAAGCCTATTGTGGATGCCAGGTTATAGCATTATGCTCTTAACCTGCTGTCAGTCCAGAAGGAAAGATGAATCTGCCTTCTTTGGATTATTTGAGATGCCACTACCTGTCAAACCAGAAATGGCTTCCATTTATGCACACTAAAGCGAGCACTAAGCAGCAGCACATATCTTTATTAGAACTTTCCTATTCTTGTGTAGCAAAGGCTAGGATTTGTTACAACATAGCATGGAAAGAAATTACTCACCCATGTCACAGAGTAGAATAGGTCTTTTCCAAGCTAATTGATTCTGTGATTTTCTCTTTCACATAGTTTCTCCATTTCTGCCTTGTAAGTCACTAGCCCTTTCCTTCAATTTAGATGATGCATTTGCATTTTCAGTTTGTACATTTCCCTTTCTGATTTTGCTCTTCATTGTTAGATAAGAGGGAAAGAGATATGAGAATGAGGGGGGAAAGTGGTGAGTACACCCAAAGCCACAACAAAATGGTTTGGGGAGAAGTGGTGTCTTTAGATATGGCTATGACATCTGGATACTTGGGAATTATGTCCATGTGTGTGAACTAAACATAGAAATGCCAAAATACTTATAAAGGGCCCAATTTACAAGTCATGTATCATTTTTGCACTGAATAACTGATTTGTCTTTGCAGTTAACACCATTTATGTCTGAAATAGAACAGTAAATGCAGTGTCCCTGTTTGCTAGCACTTCAGGCTTGGGACTGTAATGTAAAGTATAATGTCAGGCAGTGCCTTGCTGAGCCTAATTTATGGCTTTGGAACAGCTTGTTACACACCCAGTGTGGGACTGGGTGATGAGAGTAAAGAAACCCCCACCTTTCCATGTGCCCTAACAGCAGATTGCCAGGTCTGCAGAGCTCTGCTGCATCAAAAGTAGATTAAATCTTTATTTAAGAATCACAAGATGGTGATAGTGTTCTTAAACAGTAGCTGCTATTAAAATGTCAGCGTTGCTGTCAGTCACCACCCAGTACCTGAGTTAATGCTGCTTCTTCTGGTAGTGAGGATGGAAAATAGGTTGCTACTTACAGTGAACTATTGTAAATGAGGAGCACAGATCTAATCCTTTTTGATATGGCTTATTATTCATCTGTAAGATTAAAAATGTATGTTGTATTACTTCAGGGGTTGCACTGACCTCTAGATTTCGTGCTCCTGGATTCTGATACTTATGTACTGTTACGTTTTTGTTCCATATTTTGGCAGTATCAAGGCTTGGTCATATATGGGAAAGAAAGTGTAAAGTTACAGATAATGTGATTGTCCATTTTCTGAAAACTTTAGGACTTTGTCTTGTGAGCATTGTGCAAAATGGCAGATATTGATAACTTCGCTAATTATTCAATCAAAGAGTTGGCAGGTCAGTCAGTGGGAACAATGTACAGTGGACTAGAATTGATCACACTTCATTTCCCATCAATTGGCAGAGCAAATGGTAGCTCAGATGATAAGTTAGGATTATTGCCAGTCATTTTCTGGGCTCATGCCTTCCATTATTTTTTTTTTTTTTCCTTCTTCC
>VZRN01005936.1:4591729-4613708 GCA_013397935.1 Dasyornis broadbenti | reverse complement strand
CCCCCCCCCCCAGACTATTTGATGAAAGTGAATGCCCTCTGATGTTGGTGAATAAAGCAGTGCAGAGTTTTTGTAGCCTCTCAGGGACGTGAGACTATTTCTGGCTCCATAATTGATGCTGCTGCATAGTCCTATAATCACCTAACCTTATTGAACTGTCCCCATGTGAAGATTTGATTTCAAATTTAGTAATCATTATACATCATTTATTTTCACATAGATTACAGGTTCATCTGTAATGTGACACAATTTCACCCCAGAGCTCTTTGAATATTCGGCTTTTCACTTTTACTCTTTTTGGATATGCTTGTGACACTTCAAACGTTGGTGATTTACTAGCAATTAGTAGGGTTTCATGACAGACTTATTGTAGCTTTCCAAAGAGTGATGAATCAGATATGTGGCTACGAAGAAGTGGTTCCCTAAGACTTTTATTTAATACAGGAACCCAGAGTTAGATCCCATGAAGAGCTTTGCTGTGTAAAGCAGTACTTAACCCAGTTAAAGCTCTGCTCCTAAACCTAAATGTAAAGTTTCAGTTGAAAAAAACCTTTGCTTAGCTGCTGACTAACCCTGAAAGCTCATAAATGAGCTTTGCTGTTTCCTTATTTGAATTTCATGTGCACTGGATGCCTACATTTGTTTTTCTGCACCTGCCAAAATCTTTGCCTGATTCCTGTGTAAGGCTGCTCAGGAGCTGAAAATTAGAATTTCTTTCTTGCAAATGCTCTGCCAGGTTTGGCATACCCACCCGGCATTCCCACAGCCACTGATGCCCTTCCACAGCTGGAAGGGATGATGCCATCCACCCACAGGAGCTGTTTCTTCAGATCACTCCTGGCTAGAGGGTAGCTCACACTTGGTGTGGGGTTTCTGCATGTGTCCCAGTTTCTGGAGTTGTGTTATCTTGTTCCTGTCTAAAAGGTAGCATATTGTTTAGCTTTCAGGATGGAGATTCATTCCTTTGGAAATGGTGAATGTTTAAAAATAATCTAGTTGTGACAGGGCCAAATGTTTTTGCATTAACCAGCTTTCTTTTGAAAATACATTCTTCTTCACCTGCTCTCCCAGATGTCTGTTGCTCAATACTTATTGAAAGGAAAATTTTATTTCTGATGTGAAACCATTCACATGCTAAATAAATATACATTGAACCAAAATAAACTATTTTAATAACTTCTTTTTTTAATTAAATGCAAATGTAGCATCCTTTGCAGTCTGTTAAAGCAAACATAACCCCCAGCACATTTAGCATGTTAAAAAGGAGATTTTTGCTGTATTCACAATATTACACACCAATTAAAAAGGAAACCAGCTAAGCCTTCGGAACCTGTCCCCTTCTGTAAAATGTAATTAATTTCTGTTTAATTATAATAGTAGGGATGTAGTGTGATTATTGTTTTTGAGGGGTAGAAATCCTGCACTGTTGCTTTTTTTCTTTTTTTTTTTTTCCTGAGTGTGTGTTTCTGGAAGCAGAACACATGACAGAAAGGCAGAGATTTGAACCACACTCCAGCTGTAATTAAGTGCTGACACATCAGTGGCGTTTGGCTGCATTTCTTCCAATGTGGGTTTCCAGGACAGAGGCTCCTCCTGACTGTGCTGTGCTGACAGGAGCTGTGCTTTCTCTTGGGAGGATGCCTGTTCTTCTCCTCAGCTGTGCAAATCTGGGAAATAGGCAGGGCTGACACAGTGCAGACACTGCCATGCCCAAGGTGAAATTCACACTTTGTTCATGCTGGTTTTTAGGATGTCAAGTCACCAGCTGTCCTCACTGGCTGTCCCTGGCAAGCGGTTTGGACACTCCTGGTGGCCCCGTGCCTGTGACTGAACCAGGATTATGCTCTCATGCCATCTCCTGGCAGATTGTCCCTGGCGTGCCCTGTCCTGTGCAGATGTATTTGTCACTGTATGCCAGCCTGGCGAGAGCAGCGTCAGAGCCAGGGGGCTGCAGGTGGCTCCTGTGGGTTCCATGGGGTCAGAGGTGTCAGCACAGGCACGGGAACAGTGCAGAGCCCTGCTCAGGGAGCTGTGGGCTCAGACCTTCCACCCGTGCAGGGTGTGTGCAGCAAGGTGGGCACCACTCGGGGCTCCAAGAGTGTGCCGGGAGTGGGGAGCATTGGGCAGCTCCCAAGACTGTGGGCATGTGGGCAGCAGATTCCCATACAAAAAACTGTTGACACTCCAGTGTTGCTCCCTTACAAGAAGACAATATCTTGCCCTCTCTCCTGACAGTTGAAATTGTGGCTCTAGAGAAGGTCTGAGTCTGTAAAAAGGTGCTGTTCAGATGGGTGGGCATTGTTTGGGGCAGTAAAGCTGGAAGTATGAACTTACATGTCCAGTGCAGAAAAACTACTTTAGAATATGCCTATTGCACTGAAGAAACTGTTTGACAGAAGTACATTCACATGAAAGAAGAATCCCAGACTGCAGCCAGGTGTGGTACAGAGCCCTGAAAAGCAAACATTGGTTATAGAATTTAAAACTTCCTGCTGACAGGTTATCAGTTAGATGTCAAAGCATTTGGTAATGGTGATTTTTAAACAAAGAAAGACTGAGAGATACTTTGAAAAAGTATCTGCAGCATAGAACTACTTGGTGATGCTGCCATGTTGTCCTTTTCATTCTTCCATCGTCACCACCACTGTCACCCACCTTATCATAGCAATTTGGGCTGAATTTTATGTGCATCCACCTATCTTTTCTTTTTGTTCCTGCCTTCTTCTGACTACTCTTTGCCTCCTGTTCTGATTATGAAATGGATCCAGGCAGTGATCCAGTGAAATACACTCCACCCCCCAACCCAGGAAGAAGTGGGCGGGAATTGTCTAATGCCACTGCCAGGTAAAATGCACTTCAGATGACACACACATCACATCCAAGGAGTACAATTTAGGACTAATAATGTAAAATAAAAAGCAGATCAAGTGTATAAAGCACTCAGAAATCCCTTGTGACCCTGGGACTCTACATTTCACCTCTTTGCAGGAAGGTTTTGTTTCTTCTGCTGCTCACTAAGAGATGATCCTTTTTTCCTTGATTTCTGTAGTACCTGTCTTAAACCTACCTCCTGCATTCTCTCTGTGGCACACCTTCCTACACTTCAAATTCCTTGACCAAATGCATTAGGTAGCTGTGATTTTAAGTTACATCATTTCACCAATTACAGATCAGCTACATCTTTCAGCAAGGAATATTACTGGAGTGTTAGCCAAGTGCCTGGGGATCATGCTTCATTCAAATTAATTGATGGTAAAGCATAAATAAAAGCATTTGTGTGCCACAGCCACAAGAGATAGCACTGTCCCAAACATCTGTGAAATACAAAGATCTGGAAATAGACTTTACTTCTAGCAAGGTCAGCCCCTGCTCTTGCCCTGTAATTAGCCGACTTGCTATCAGCTCTTCCCTGGCTCAGTTTTTTAAGGACTCCCTCTTCTCATTTGCCCTGCAGCTCAGGGTATCTTCCTCCAAGAGGGACCTTCGTTTCTCTCCAGCCAGTCTTTTTCAGTGATTCCTCTAGAGATTCCAGTTAACTTCATCCTTTTCACCCACACAGAACATAGCTTTGACATTCTGCTGTAAATTGAAGAGCACCTCTTTGGAGAAGCAATGTCTCTCTGGCAGACAGAATGCCAGCTCTTGTACTTGATTGTCTAATTAACCCTCACTGGCAGGTTCATTTCAGTGCTAAATGTTTCCATCTACAAAGTGTTTAATTTCATATTAACCTGCATGCTGACAAATAAACTCAATACAAACATCCTGATTGGATAAATGTGTTTGTCTCCTGCTCAGGACTGTGGTAATAGTGAGCAATTGGAGAGACATATTTTGAATGCTTGAGATGCTTTAAAAAAGCCCCCAAAACTGAAAGAGCTGACCCCTGAATTAAAAGGTTTATTTTACAAATGTAGTTGTAGTTCAAAATCAGTTAAAATTATAGTTATAGATAGTTACAGATATGCATATGTTTGTACAACTGTCTTCAAGATGTTTTCTTTTCATCTGGTTTTTGTCCAAAAAAATATACAAATCCTAATTATAGGATTATATCCTAAATTTAAGATTTATATCCTAAATATAAAAATACTTGAGCAGAAATCACTCTCTTTTTCTTTTCTACATATGTGCATGGGAGAAGTTTGCAGTGAGTTTCTGCAACCTGTTGCTATTAAGCTAAATGGATGTTTTGGCCACTTCAGCTGGCAGTACCTGTTTCCAGCATCTGTCTTTGGTGTCAATATGCCAGTGATTATGGTGGCTGCCTTGGGATCCTGCTGTGGAGGTGGTACAGTTTTGTGTGTTATTGAATCTGATACATCCTCAGAAAAATATTTTAAGCTTAGATGCAGTATCTTCTGGGGGGAAAAACAATGGTTTAAATCTGCTTTTATTCCTTTTGTTCTCTAGTTTCTGGTGTGCTGTTAAGTCAGAGGGACAGAAGTAAGAGCACATAGAACAGCCTGGGTTACATAAAATGAGATGATGATTACATGGAGCTACCACATGAAAATCAAAACACCATGAGGCTGAACATTTTTTACAGATTTTTGAACAAAGATATTTCAAAGGAATAAGGAGAGTTATTTTTTATTTTACTTTACTTCAACCAGATATAGAAATACAAGACAAAATACACTCTGGAAAAATTCTCTGTGGGGTCAGTAACTTTCTAATTAGAGATTTGGTCTTACATTTCATCTGGCCTGTTCTGGGGGCTCTACATGCTGTGTTAAGTTCTGTTAAAACTGGACGCCGTTGCAAAGGCTTGCTTTGTCCTTGCAATGCCTGTCACATTATTGCCTTGTAGAGATAATAGTTGTAGTGAGAGTTTAGATGTATTTGGATGAGCCAGATAGTGCCACAGAAAGAAAAAAGAGCTTGAATATGAAAACTTAGGCACAAACTTTAAAGATCAGTGATGCTTGGCTTTAAAGGTGAGTTAGATGAAAAAAGGGACCCTGTGAAGCTTGAAGCTAAAAAAATCCTGCATAGCCTTGACAGGTGCAGAGAGTGCATATGAGGGCATACTTACATGAAGTATTTAAACTGGAAAGAACTGCCAAAACATACCAAAGCAAAGGAGAGAAGCTGATGTGAAAACATTCTGAAGCAGAATTCCAAACTGTCCAATACCTTTTCTGGAGACCATTATAATTTCTGTTTTTCTGACTCTTCAGTGATAACAATTTGCATAGTTAAGACACCATGCCTGTGGCTTTATTTCATTTCAGTGCAAGTACTTTAGCTGCAGAACAAAAGTAAAGCAGTTTGATGTAATATGGATGTCTATTTGCACTCCTTTAAGATAAACATTAGGCAATAACAATTTCTTTACAGCCTGTATATTGTTCATATGACTCTCTCTCTCGTGTAACAGTTCATGTACATCAACATGATACATTCTTGCCTGATTTTCCAGTTCTGCCTTTCATTGAGGATATTCTTTTCTTTCTCTGATTGCTTTTTCTTCTTAGACCATTACTCTAGTTGATAGCTTCAGGTTATCATTGTATCCTATCTCCCTCTCCAATAAGCCTATGATTGATACTAATCTTCCTCATGGGACACATTTATAGGATTCAGGATGGAAACTACTCTCTAAATCTTAGCTTTATATGTGCTGACAATTTGCAAGGTTGCACCTTATATTCACTTCAGGTGGCTTAGGGGAAAACATCAGCACCTGGTAATCATGCTTCTAAAATAAGAAGAGAAATGTGTCCCATATACCAAAAGTTACTCTGTTGTTCATCTCCTGTGCTGCTGCTCCTGCTCATGTATTTTATGTAACTGGAAAGGGCTCTAGGTGGTCAATGTCCTGTAACCAAACTCATGCCTTTTCTTTCCAGAGAGAGGAGCCATATTTTAATTAATCTAATGGAAGCTTTGACTAGCAGGCAGTCCCCTGAAAACGAGTTAATGTGCTGGAAAACACTTCACACAAGCAGAAGACTCTTCATTGACTAATGTGCTTAACAGTACTTTTTCTAAGAAAATTGCTCCAGTGAAAGCTTTGTGGAGTGCATTTGTTGGGTTTTTTCCTCTTCATAATATAGCCTCATGTTCTGAAATTTAATTAGATTTGTCTAAGGACCTTTTAAAAATAAGATTATTATGTTTTTCCTACAGGTTTTGCAGATGCCCCTCAGTATGGTATCATGGCAAAAAAAGAATTCCATTCCTTGGAGGAATAAAACATAAGGTGCTGTGATCACTAGTGTGAGGAATGCATGTGCTGAAGTTTGGCTATTTCACTGTCTTATCCAATATCTGAAGGCAGAGTCCAGTTATATAATTAATTCAGAAGAATCAATGGGAAATGAAGATGCTAATGTTTCGACAATATTTGCATTTTCAAGCTCCACAGCCCAAGAAACAAAGAGAAGTAATAAGAAATTCATTTGTTTTATCTTTTATCTCTTTAAACAGACATGCATTTATCTTCATGAGCAGACTTGCCAGACCTTTTTTGAATTGCAAAGTTTCGCTGCAAATGCTTGTTATTTGGATTTGCATAAGGATTAACAATGTTGGGCAAGTGGTATCTCCTAACCTTTTCTGTTTACTTGTGTGATATCAGTCACTGGGATATAGTTTTCAAGGCAATCATTGCTTTTACTTCAGTGGATAATGTAGTTTGTTTTCATGGTAAATTCTCTAATGTTCCAAAAGTGTACTTCAACAATAATTATAAAAATATTTGCTCAGAGGATTTTTTTTCCCTCTTTGGCAGCTCTCTGTACCTGCATAAGGTGCTCTTACCTAGCATAAGGGTTAAAGAATAAAAATTTATAAAACTTGAGGGGGAAGTCTGAGCAGGCATGCGGGTTGTAGAAATTAAGCTACACTCTCTGTATGAACATCCATGTGAAAATGTCATGGTCAAAGCAAAATAATCTCTTAGATCAGAACTTGGCACCATAAAATCAAAACTCCCAGAGACTTTAAAAGGACATTTACCACAGCAAGTTGAAATTCAAAGCTCTTCTCGTGCTTTAGGTGTTTCAGTTTGGGTTTTTTGCTCCAGCTTTTTGTACACAGAAGTGTTACCTACAATACTCCAATATGCATCTGAATGACTTTTACCGTTCAGAGAAGACTGGCTTGATAGCATCATTTCGTAGATGGGACTTGAAAAATAGCAAACTCCTTCAGCTTGTATGTGGCTGGAGTTTCTTTTTAATTTTTTATTCTTTTCATAATATTATGAAAGCACTGTTCCACCATCAATATATTACAAACCAAAAATAATCAGGGAACTTGCATTATTTTCACAGGATCATATCTCCCAGTGTCCTTGCATTGTGGAAATCACTTCTGAAGTGCACAGCTGTGCTTCACTAATGAGACAGCTTGAGCCCCACAGCTTGCTGCACTGGCCTACAGAACACAAGCTACTTGGCAAATGTGAAGCCTCAGGGTTTCTATTCTACTTCAAGGTGGTTGTCGGGAATCTCTCAAAGAAAAGCAGATTTGGCCTTACAGTTTTCAGTCTTTTAGGCAAAATACTAAGGAAGGAGGCACACCAATAGAAACAATGTGTGTAGCTTGGTCATGAGGGATGGACATAATGGCATGAGAAGCTTTATACTTGGAGCAGTGCTGAATGACAGGGGCTCAGCAGAGCTGGAGCAGTCAGCTGTTTGTGATGTGCCAGCAATGGGCTGGGCATGGCTGGAGCTCCTGCAGAGCTTGGGATGTAGCTGTGATGGGGGGATTGTCCTCAAAGCCTCTGGGAGAGGAACCGCCAGCCTGATGGAGCAGTAGTCCCAAGCCAGCAGCTCATGAGAAACCGCAGAGCTGCTGAAAGCTACAAGAAAGTAAAAAAAAGAATTGAAGCTGCCAGGACAAAATACTGTATTACTGGCAAAGCTTTTACTATTTAGTTTTGTTGCTGGTGACTGATGACCCAGCAATCACAAGCAAGCCATAAGTAATAAATTGCATTGAACACGGTGTGAACTCTGGGTTCATTAACATCATGTAGGAAATGCTGATTAAGTTCTGTGCACAAGGCAAGGAACATAAAAAACAAATCTTGAGGTAACATACAGTGAGTGTTCACAGGCTATTGTGCTTAGGCCAGGCTCAATAGGCACCAGGTGGGGGAGACGTGAAACTCCTTCCAGTGAAATCACCTGCTTTGTAACAAAAAGAGAAAGCAAGGCTGCTCTGGAATAAGGTTACTTTCTCCTGAACCAGGAAGACTGGTTCTTACAGTGCTTATGTGTGCTTTTTCATCCATTAATATACCAAATCCAGCTGTTGGAAATGGAAACGTGCTTTCCTGATCATCAGTCTTCATATTTGTACCACTGCTTTTACTTCTGCAGTCAGTCTGGGAGCTGTTGCAGAGAGGCTGTTGATTCACTAACACAGTTCAGGTGGTTACTACGGAGAGGAGAAGCTCTGTAGCCTCTCATTCCAGCTCGGACACAAGACAAATGCCTGCCAACAATAGAGGTGTTGTAGTGCAAGAGAAACATTTTGTACTTTGTCTCAAATGCGTGGTTAAAGGTCATCCATCCAAAATGAATTTGGATATTCTTTAACCTTTCATGGTCTCTCTTGTCTCCCAATACACTTTGAAGTAATCTGTATTATTTCCAGATGTATCTGTGAAGAATGCTGGTGTTCATAAACTGTCAGGTGGTCTTTTTCTGCTGAAATCAGTAATGAGCTGTTCTTCACTCCAGGTCTTTTTTTGTAGTTTTGGTTTGGGGTTTTTTGGGGCTGGGGGGTTTGCTTGTTTGGTTTGATTTGGTTTTGTTGCTGTTATTGTTGTTGTGGCCAGGTCATCATTGCCAAGATAAAATATTCTGGCTTTTATTTATAGAACAGAAATTTTTACATTACTGATAATGGAGTGATCTGAACCCAGGGGTCTTGAAAGTAGATTATTAAGTACTCAGTATAAGAAAAAGTGTGTTTTTACAGTGTTTGTGATTTTACTGGACAGAATTGTCTTCTTTTCTAAATCTTGGTTTTAAAATCAAAAGACTGCTATAAGCAAAAAAAAAAAAACATTTGATTTAATCACAAAGAAAATAATTCCATCTGAGAATAACATATTTTGTATCAAGAGCAACATTTTTCAATTTACTCTTCTCAAGCACTTGAGCACTAAAGTATCTGAAGATAACCTTTTTCAATCATTGGACGACATAGATTTTAAAGTCAATAACAGAGCAAATTGCCTCAAATTGGAAAATACAGAAACAACCATGGCATTGTTTTTTGTTTCATTAACCAAATCAGGCATTTGTGATAGAGCAGCAGCACTTTTGGGCTCATCTCTGGAAGTTGCCAGGAGTCAGTTTGGCCTGTGGGAATACTTATAGCAGTGCAAAGCTGCACTTATTTGTTGTGGCCACAAAGGTGCTTTTCTGGGGTTTACCACATAACGAAGTTCCCCTGCTGCCTTCATTCCCTTGGGATAGTTGGGATAGCCCATCTATCCTTGAAAAGCACCAGCTGATTTGCCATCTGCTGGGGCCCTACACTGTGAACCTATTGTACTGTAATATCTGTTCTCCCTCTCTCCATACATGTCTTGAGGTGACTGCAACTGAGAGGTGATTTGAGTCATTTTTTTGGTCAGTACTTGGCTCATTTACTGTCCAAGTGCCCAGCCTGTGTTGTAGCAGTAGCCACATGCTCTGCCCTGTCACAAAGGTGCTGTCCATGGAGTTCAGGTACACATCAACTGTGGCTGCTTATTAACAATGGGTATGATTCAATGTCAGCAGCTTTTACATGCATGATATGTTACACTTCAAGGTAATTAATAAAGTTGCTATAAAACTCGCCCACCTCTCACCCCATCCCTTTTGAAGCAAGGCTCCTGAAATGTAGCTCATATTTCATGGGGTTTGCTTTTTTTTCCACTTTGCTTTTTCTCCAAAATATCACTGTAATAATTACTGCAACAGCGTTTTCTGTGGAGTTAATGTTCTTCTGGCTTAATGGCCCCTGGTTATTCTCAGGCCATCAACTTTTTCCAGCTGGTCATCAATCCCAAAGAACTGCCTTGTGCCTCCATTATTATTGCTTAAGTAGATGACATTTCTGGTGTCACTGCTGCCTCCCAATGAGATGATATTACAGCCAATGGCTTTTTTTCCCCCCCCCTTGCTTCCACTGTTGTCAAAGCATTATAAACAGCTGGTGTGAGAATGTTGTGGCTGTTCACTGAGAATTCCTCTGACAATTTTCAGGTGCGAGTTTTGTAGACTTCAGCTGAAAGAATCTGAGTGAGGCAACTGAAAATTACTTGCCTAGAGCAGCTACAAGGGCTCAGCCCCCATGCATCATTCAGGAAGTGGCTAGGCAATATCTGACTCTTTCAGTCTAAAGACTTTTTCCCAAAAGGAGCATTTTTCAAACAAGCTCTGAGACAGATGTTCTGGGGGATGTTAATGTTCATTATGTAGCCTCAGCCCTCTCCCCAAGTTTCCACAGCTCTGCTGATGGTCACCCTTGTTTCCTAACAATTGATGGATTCTGTGGCAGACTTTTTTAAAAGAAACAAGGAAATTGTAGCTCAGTAAGCCAGAAACCAGCAGAGATTGTTTAGGTGAAAATGCCTTGCTATGTGGATATTCAAACCTGTGTGAGTTAACATTGGTGCTGACTACATTTCCTTTAACCTCATTAGCACCTTGTCTTGCTTTCCCAAGCATGGTGGTGGAGCAGCTAGTTCACCTTAGAGCCTTTCACTAGGTAATTCATCAAAGTGACAGATGAAAGCTTAAAGGAAAATGCATGTAAATACTGCATTAGGAACCTTGGCTCACAAAGGCAAGAACATTTTCACCCATATCATTAGCTCTGGATTATAGTCCATAGATGCGAAAGGGACTTGGTTGATTGGGGGAGATGGAGATACAAGGCTTACTGGTTGTATCACTGTGAATATTGTATATTTTTGTTATTTTTTCTTCAATTAAAAAGCATTAAGCATTCATTAGCTAGTCTCATAGAAAAAAGAATCTCAGACTGTAATTGTAACCACTTAGTACCTTCAAATTTAAAACCAAGTTACTACAGTAAAATACTTCCATCAAGTACTCCAGGCCAAAGCGTTTTCAAACAGGAGCCTGAGATTATGTCAGACATACATCATGTGTCCTTTTCAGCTTTAGAGTTTTAAGCTGTGCCTCACTGCAGGCTAATTTAGTCACTGGATCCCTATATACATGTAGATCCAAATGACTGAGCAGTTCAATCTCTGTGCCTGGGGTTTTTCTGGTGGGTTTTTTTTGGTTTTTGGTTTTTTTTTTTTTTTTCTTTTTTTTTTCGTTGGGCTGGTTTGCGTTTTTTGGGGGGAGTGGGTGGTGTTGTTTGTTTGCTTTGTTCTTGTTTGTTGTTTTTCAAAGAAACTAAGATACACAAAAAAGTGCTTGATTCTATTTCATGGAGGGCTACCAAGGCACACCCTCAAACCGTCTTTATTTACCTCCCAGTTTGTATTCTTGTTAGCAAGTAGCACTTTGGGGATACTGTTAACCCTCGCTCCTTTTAGTTCTCATGCTGAGCAGCAGGTAGTGACATTCTCCTCTATAATTGATACCTGTGGTGGTGGCATACTTCAGTAACATGATTTATCATGCACTTTCATTTTCATGAAAGCTTGTTTTACTCTTCTGCTTCCATTAGGTCAGCACTCACTGAACAGGCACCTCCCGTTTCATTTTACTGTGTAACTTTTAAACATGACCTGACAAGGTAGCAAAGGTTCAGTGCACTAACTCACTGTCATGTAAAATATACACAGACATTACTGACCAGCTCTGCCTGGTGAACCATAAAGGAGGTACGAGAGTACTGCAGTGGTTGTGGCACAACTTGCAAATAGCATGGAAGGACTGGGCCAAGGCATCAATTTCTTCCCTTAGCAAAATGTCCTGACCCCTGGGTCGAAAAGCTATTCGCACATGAACTTACGAGGACTTAGGATTTATTATTTCCTGGGGGGAAAAAAAAGAAAAAAAAGAAGAGGAAGAATAAAAAATGCTCCAATTATAGCTCAGTTATGGCAAGTGGAAGAAGTACAGCCCTAAGCAGCTGGCAAGAGTAGGGAAGCTGTTGTCATTTCTGTATATGAAGCAGCAGTGGAAAGGAGGATTTAGACAATGGGCTTAGGTCCACAGAGGAACTCTAAGGGCTGTGCACCTACACCACATTGCCCCAAAAATGTACGGGTAATGTGTCCCCAGCTATTTGGGAAGATTGCCAGGAGAGATTTAATGTGCATTGCTCTGAGGTTGTTGCTGTACAATAGGTGATGTCCATGTAAAATACAGCTCTGTAGTGAAAAGGGAGATGCCTACAGCTAATTGTGAAGTGTGTATGTCTTTGCAGCCGTTAAAGATGCACTGCAAGAGCTGTGCACTGGTCACCAGCTCTGGACACCTCCTGGGGAGCAGGCAAGGGGACAGGATCGATGAGACCGAGTGCGTCATACGGATGAACGATGCACCCACTCGGGGCTATGGGAAAGACGTGGGGAACAAAACGAGCCTGCGAGTCATCGCACACTCCAGCATTCAGAGGATTTTGCGAAATCGCAACGAACTCTTAAATATGAGCCACGGTGCCGTGTTCATCTTCTGGGGCCCGAGCAGCTACATGAGGAGAGATGGCAAAGGCTTGGTGTACAATAACCTGCAGCTGATGAACCAGATATTGCCTCAGTTAAAAGTGTATATGATTTCTCGCCACAAGATGCTTCAATTTGATGACCTTTTTAAACGGGAAACTGGAAAAGACAGGTGAGAACTTACATGGATACACCATGGGGATGTCACAGAGTAGTAAAATAATGCAGTTTATATATACCAATTTCAGACCTGCTCAGAGGGACAATCCCGCCCATTAAACCCTCTGCCTCATGAGTTATAATGTGATATGATATGCCAAATAATATCACTGGTAACATAAGTAAAAAATACACATCAAAATTATCTGTATGGAGTATTGCCTCATCAGCTTAGAATATGAGTCTGGATATACTGTTTACAGAGTCGAGGAGGCAGGTGCTGTTTAAATCTCACTTTGGGGTAATATACCTTAAAGTTTTTTCACTGATTCTGAAAAATTAGAATGGATAGGTTATGTTTTCCTATAGAGGAAATGCCACCATTCAGTGAATTATAATAGCTGTTTATTGAATTTAAGCATTCTTGGAACATTGCAGCTGTAAAGGTTCTTATAAAACAAATAAACATTAGTCATACATTAGGTGCCTCAGAACAGTTCAACTTATATTTGCAACTGGAAAATGGAAAGTTATTATGATAGTTACATCTTTATGAGACTGTTTATGAGACTTGTAGGCTGATCTTCAAATCAAATTTGTAGTAAGTGACCCACTGCAGTACTTGAGTATTTTCACATATAATGTTTGAAAATGGGCATTCAAACCAAAGGCTTCCCAGCATGAAAGACATTTAGTTTTAATGAAGTTCTATTTTTTTACTTATTAAATATGCTGCTGTAAAAATGGAACAGGGTCCCCACTTAGATACAAATGAAGAGCTAGGTTTATTGTGCAGTAACTCACAGTCAGATTTGTTAGCTTACAAATACAAAATGTACATGCCAAAGCTTGGAAGAGGGCTCAATCCTCTTGTGGACAGGGAAGACTCGAGCACAGACTTCATTTTCTGGGCTGCATGAGAAAGGCAGAACCGATGCTTGGAGAAACTGTCGTATCCTCTTAGCTGAAGCCAACGTTTTCTTGGCCTTTGCTGCCTTTGTCACACCCCACATGGTTTGCTTGCAGAGCTCTGTTCAGTTACAGTGGACCTGAGTTCATGGTGACTCAGGCTCACATCAGAGCACGGAGTAACTTGGTCAGTTTTGGAACATGAAAGGTTTTTCTCTTCATCTTCCAATCGGTGTGTTTGGGTCTCTGCCAGAACAAGAAGGAAGGATAACAAGGGGAGATACCCTGCCAGTTGTGATGTGTTTGTCTTTTCAAGAGTAAAGCAAAATGAGGTGAATTAAGCATTTGAACCCTTCAAGAAAAGGGCAGAGGGTTATCTGTATGGTCAGTATTTACAAAGGTATGAAAGTCAACAAAGCTATAATTGCATTGTAACCTGGCCATCATGAGCCCCAGGGGTAGGCCCTGGACACAGGGAGTGCACGCTGCCACCTCCTTACCTGGATTATGCTTTCAGTGATTGAAGGTAGGATCACATGCCGTCCCCAGTTCTGAGGAAGCTTTCGTCCCCTGCTTCGCTCTGGCCAGTTCTGCCACGGGGAGCCAGGGTCTTGTTCTTTCCCCGATATTACCAGGATCCTGTTCTTTTTTTGACACATGCTGTGCAATTTCAGGCAAGCTACTCTTTCTGGTTCTGCATCACCCATCCAGAGCCAGAGGCCTGTAGTGAGTGTGTGATTAAAGCATTTCTTTTTCTGCACAGGCACTGGGCTCAGCTCCTGAAATATTCTCAAGGCATTTGAGCCATTAATGACATTATAACAAGTTTATGGTGAACTCAGTCATGGGCACCCTGAAGTCCCAGTATGAATCAAGGGCACTCAGAAGCCAGCAAAATTCAGCCTGAGGAACAGGACCTGTTGATTTTAATAAACTGCAGGCTCTACTGTGTATGAACCACTCCTTTAAAGGACTGTCAAGGTTTGAGCCCGGCCAAATGCCAGGTACCCCCAAATTAACACACCCACACCNGGATCTCAGCATTTCCCGTGGGCCCCCATGGGCTGCAGGGGCACCCCCTGCTTCGCCATGGCCTCACCACGGCCTGCAGAGGCTGCAGAGCTCTGGCACCTGGAGCTCCCCCTCCCCCTCCTTCTCCACTGACCTTGGTCTCTCCATGTTGTTTTCCCTCACATACTCTCACCTACTCATCCTCCTCTGGCTAAGGAAAAGTGCGTGCACCCATTGTTTTGATTTCGTCTTAAATATGTTTTTCACAGAGGCGTAACCAACATCTCTAATTGGCCCAGGCTTGGCCAGCAGCATGTCCATCACCTCAGAGCTGGACATGGTGAAGGCTTCGAGAAGCTTCACAGAGGAGCCATCTTTGTGGCCCCCCCCCACTAGAAAAACCTGGGCCAAGCTAAACCACGACAAGGACATAGACAGCATAGTTGAAGGGCTAAGAAGATTAAAATGGGAGATGAAAATAAATGAATAAGCAGCACAAAAGAAAGGGAAGATGAAAAGAAACATGGGTAGGAAAGAATTTGTAAGGGAGAAAATTTAGGTACCTGTGAGGGCAGGAGTACAACATAGTATAGCTTAGAATGCTGCTTTCCCTGGGAGGTTTCTGCTGAACTCTTGACATTAATGCCTACAAAAAACAAAGGAGGGAGAGAGAAGCATGATTGCAAGGTTGCAATAATCAGACTATTCATTTCTGTCTTGAAAATGGTGAGAAAAAGAAGTAATTGGATGTACTGTCCTTTTTGGAAAAAAATTATTTTGAAATGCAGAGAAACCTTCAGAAAACATTGCCAGTTAAATAGCATGGTGGAAGACAAAGGCTGCAGAGCAATATATTTGGCATTATAAAGTAACTGTACTTGAAAATAACTTTATAATTGAATAAGGGTACATTAAGAAAATATGATTCAGAACCAATATTATAGTAATTAGATAAAAGCAGCATAAATTAAATAACTGCAGGAAGAGTATTTCCATAGAGATTATAAATGAGATTTTGGTGGAGCAGAAAGGCCTTTAATTGTAATTTAGTGTGCACTACAGAATTATCAGCACAGTGTGTTAGTTCATCATATAAAAGAATATCTGATAATTTCCCCTAATAAGCACATGACAGTTCTTCATATTCTCTCATTACTGCTGATTAGGCATAAAAACAATATGCTCTTGTTGGACTCTTGCTCAGATCTTTTATGAAATGCAAGACACTGTAACCCTGTTTCTATGTTGCTGTCCTACAGACACAGTATTTAAAGAGGGCAAAGGGGTACTTGAATAAATTTTTAATCTTTATTTGATTATTTAGCTTCTAAGCTAGTTTATTTATATTCAGTTATTCTCCTGTTTATTGGAAGCACTAAATGACAGCCTAAGTGCATGCAAGCAGACAGAAATCTAACCCAGCAGAGAGCCTAGCTGGGTGTCGTAGCCTGTGCAAAGCTTTGGTCATGGTCTGGCTGCAATTGCTCCCTCAGTTTAGGAATGTAAGTGCTGGGCACCTGGAATAGTGGACTTGTGCAAGCCCCAAAGCGCTCTTAGCCTGAACATGTTCCTGAATTACCTGGTGATTCAGTGCTCAAAAACTCTCAGGTGGCAGAGAAAAAAGTTTTTTAGGCTTTTCCCTACCATTCTCTTCCATAATAATTTTGAGCCAAAAATTCTTATTTACTGTTTTTTATTGTTGCTGTGCCTGAAGGCTTCCACTGAGCGTATGACCCAGCTATGATATTGTGACAAACTGCACCACCACCCCCAAGTGCACAGTCAGAAAATAAATAAGGCTCCATAATTAGAAATAATGACATGCTTATACCATGTCATTCTCCAAATGCCAGCTTAGCTTAAAAGTCTGTGTGTCAGGAGCAGTAAAAATGTGTGTTTCAGGAGTTAGTACCTTACCAGGTGGTGCGCTAAAGACAGGACAAATTACTTAGGCTCCCCAGCATCCTCCAGGCCTATTTAGTTAAAGAATTCCCTTATGTTTAGAAGTGTCTTTTAAGCAGCTGGCACAGACACCACCACCTTTTTTTTTTTTTTTTTCTTTGCAGTAGTCTGATTCCCTGAGGAAATGGGAAACCTTAGTACAAGGCATTCCTCAATCTGACAGTGCTCAAAACATCTCCTCCTACTGCCCTGTAGGTGACCTACTTGGAACCAGCTTGTTTAGCATTAGCTTGGGAAGCTGTGTGGTGGCTCCTGTCGGATGAATTAGATGTTAGTGATTGTTGGCACTTGCTTGCACTGGCTTTTGTGGCCTCAGGTCCCTGCTTCCAAGACTGTTCTGCATCGTGCATCACTGGGTAAACTGTAAAAGACGGCCTTGGAGCTTGGGTCAGGACCTGGGATTCCTGGACTTCTCTGAACAGAACCTGATGTTTTCTGCTGTGCTTTTTTTGGCGGGGGGCTGACAAAGTTTCACAGGTATGGCAGGTACAGGTGTGGGGTAATGGGATTAATGTAGGTTCCACTTTAATACATTCTGATGCAATGCCCAGGCCTTTCCAGAGCCCACATTTGCTCCCTTGGTGCCTCAGCTTTAGTAGAAGATGAAGGGAGAGCCTGTAACTGTGACAGGCTGACAGCAGGAATCTCAGGACTTTTTGGGCTGCAGATAACACAAGCTTGAACTTCGTCCTGCGGGACTTTCCTAACTGGGTGAGGAGCCATTAGGGAGAACTCCTGTCTTACACTTTGACAGCATTTGAAAGACCTTTGAGTGAACTCATTTTCTCTGGAGCGAACACCCAACTTTATGTGCCTCCGTGTCCGAGAGAGGTGCTAGTCCCTAAACCTGCCTTATGACACCTTTAAGACGTGTTCTTTGCTGGCATTTCCTTGATCCTCCCATTCCAACAGTGTCAGCTTTGCCACAACACAGAGCCAGTGCAGGAACTTAACACAATACCTGGAATTCCAGTGCATGTGGCAGGCATCCAGTAACTGTCACAGAACCCAGCTCTTAGAAACTAAACAGCACTGCCAAGCACATGAGAGGAACAGGAAACATTACTGTTGCCACTGTGCAGGTAAGAACCTATGATACAGCAAAACTTAAACACACCTTGTAAACCCCTTACATCTGTGAGCAGTTACACAGTGGTGTTGCCTACTTTGCATAATTGAGGCCGGGATCAGTTGAGCTTCTTTTAAAACCATGTCCCAGGCTGCAGTGAAGGCAGGAGAGGGCCTGCCTTAGAGGGCTCCCTGGCAGTGCTGTCATTCCCATTCAAAGGTTCCCCTCAGGCAGGGATGGCACCTGGGATGGTTCCTAGGATGAAGGATTTCCCAGGCTGGCTATGGGACAGGCATAGCTGCAGCCAAATAGAGTTTCCTACCAGCAGTCACAGTGAGGGGTTGGGAGCTTCTAGAAACCAAGTCAAAATGTCAGCTAAACATTAATGTTGCTGTGCTCAAAATTAATTACAGCCAGGGCAGTTCCTGCCTAGATTAATCCATTGACAGGAGGCACCAGCAAAATCATTAAAAGATGAATGAGCAAAGTAGTCTTGGTTGCCCAATTTTCAAAGCCTTTTATGAGAATGAAGAAAATGCTGAGAAACTGCTTCAGAATAAATAAATAAATAAATAAATAAATAAATCTCAAGAATTATTTGCCAGCTTAGAAACTTAATTATGTTTTTGCTTTCAGGAAGATATCCAACACTTGGCTTAGCACGGGCTGGTTCACAATGACTATCGCATTAGAGCTCTGTGACAGGATAAATGTTTATGGCATGGTGCCACCGGATTTCTGCAGGTAGGATTTATTTTGGAACATTATTAGCCAACAAAGTTAATGTTACAGATAAATATCTGAATCTTTTAATATTTTTTGCTCTGCAACAAGTCTTCAGTCCTCTTAAAGCAATTAATTAAGATGTCCCATGATCTTATTCTGAAAACAACAAACGACATTTAATTACATTATATAAAATATTTTAAATTTTTGTTTGTACTGTGGGTGAAATTAATGCATCTTGTTGCTTTCTTTTAGTCTCTGAATATTTATCAGCTAAAAGTAATGCAATAATTGGCATGAAATTAATCTGAAGAAAGAAGTACTGGAAAACATTACTTTTAATTTGTTTTTCGAGTTCCCCCCAAATTAATAGAGGAACAGTGTTCTCACAGTGACTATTTTCTAAATTGAACTTTCTGTGCAACTCAAATTAAGGTGGTTGTACCACTGTCACATGCATGCCAATCTTGCAGCTTCCTAAATATTCCCCACAAAAGTCCTCCCCCTGAATTTGGAGCCAGAGAATCAGTCCTGTAGTCATCATTTTGGGCATGGCAGGGGGTGGGTCACAAGTGGCAGAAGCAGCACAAATTCTGTCTGTGGAAGCTGCTGTTTAAAGGAACAGCTTGTGTGCATTTTCCAGCCGGGTTGTGCCTCCAGCCGTGTTCACGATGCAGACCCCAGGTCCTGGATAAGGTTTCCCACAATGGATCAGTGACACAGGGAAAGTCTCCAGGTCTGCTAGTGCTGGGCCAGAATTACATTAGCCACAAGATACCAGTATGAATACAGACAAATTTGTATTAAATCAGCAATCTTGATGCTGACATTAAGTCTCACCTACCCACCCAGCACTACCAGCACTGAGTGGTTCCTGCTCACAGCCAATGATGATCCCATTTGTCCTGTTGGGTGACCCAGGAAGAGCTGGAACTAGTCTGGTTCATCACCTGCTCACAAACCCCTTTCACCAAGAAGTACTTGCTTAAATTTCCTCTTGCAAATGTAGTGATCTTATTGAAGTCTGGTTCATTGACTTCCAGGGACAGGGAGGGCAAGGTTAGTCTCAAAGACATTAGTGCAGTGCTGGGTTAGCCTCAAAGAATGGGACTGCTTTGACTTTGCTCTGAGCACTTAAAAGGATGATTTAGGAATCTGTATTTGTCTTGGGCAAGTTGTAGAAATCCCTGAAGAAATCACAGCATAAAATGTCAACACTAAATTCCACTTTGTGGGAATTTTTACAAATTATAACAAAACACTGATGATAAATGCTGTGATGTACTGCCAGACTTCATCACGAATTCTCCAAGGAAAATAGCAAACTAGATCAGATATGCCAGACAACACAAATACCTTCCATAGCACAGCATCTCGTTCCTCTGTCATCTCACTTAGCTAAGACATACTGCTTCAGTTGCTGTAAGTGGCTGGTCTGTCTTACTCCAGAAGTGGCTGTGTTCCAGTGGCACATGGAAGTAATTCTTAAACTGATGATCTAAAAATACAGAAGACAGCATTTCACTGCAAAATAATGTGTAATGGTGACTTTTCAGGCAAAGTCAGAATAATTTAGATACATATTAAAAAAACCCAACTAAACCCAAACAAACTGTTTCAAGAGAGACTAAAAATGTCACTGAGACAATATGAAAAGCTTTCATAGAATCAACACACTGAAATCAAATGGACTTAATATTTATATATTATTATAATACAAGAAAGGCTGTAGATCAATCCTATCAGTGATAGATGTAATTATTCTTACAGCCTGCATTAAAAAATTGTAACATAAAGGTGTGCACACCTGGTTGTAAAAAGAGAAAAGGTCATTTCTTAATTGAAAGTAATATGAAGTGTCTTTACTTTAGCTTGAATCCCCAGGTGATGAAGAGGAAAACTGTAGTTGCCATGCCTGGAAGAAGCTGTCCATGAAGATCTGTGAAAGGAGTTTCTTGCCATAAATAAAGTTAACCTTCTTAATAAGTGGCTGAAGAACAAGCTAAGAAGTTAAAACAGTACTTCCTTTCAAAGAAATAAGACAACAGAACAGAATAGCAGAAAGAAAGAAAAATTAAAGAAAATTCTTTAACTATAAGCCATATTTCCTGGTTTTCAGTCAGATAGAATAAGAATCTATCATTAAAATAAAAAAAATCAAAACAAAGAACTCCAACAAAACAACAAAAATGTGTGTGTGCTGGATGGCATGGGTATCCTAGTCGCTGTGCAACTGAAGAACCATTAAGATTGAAAAAAAAACCAACCCAAAACCCCCTTATTTCTATTCAGAATTAATATCATCAAATTTTTAACTTCAGCAGATAGATACCCATTCACTTTTAAGTATTAATTTGTGGAATAAGTAATGAGTGTGGTGATCACTGTCATGGAACTAAATTAGTCTCACATCTGTAACGTGAAGGACACCTCAAAGGTACCATGAATATCATGCTGTTGATTCTGCTACAAATTATTAGCTTAAGATCATTAACCAAATTGCTTTGCACCCGTGCAGGAAAAATAGTCTAGTGAAGGAGTCTGGAGCACAGACTAAAAAGATTTGTCACTATTAATTGCAACAAGATGTTTTAGATTCATTTCTATTTACTTTCACTGGACACTGAGTTTTATAGCTGAACTGTACTTGGTGTCCTGATTATTATAAATTTCTAGTACTTTACAGCAAAGCTATATGTAATTTCAAACCCCTTTGCTTGCTACAGATTTATGCTGCAGTAAGGGTTAATGGCTTAATATTGCTCTCATGCTGCTGAATACTTCCGACTTGTACATTCTGTAATAAGATGAAAGCTTGTGCTTCCATGCATGTTGCAAGCATTTTTGAAAAGTGTGTGCACCTCTCACTCTTCTGTCCCAGTGCAGACAAGCCATCTTGCTGTACTTTTTCCAGTGCCCAGTGATCCAATCCTAGCCTTTGTTGGAGCAATTAGCACCCCAGATGGGAAGCATTTCCCTCTCTGCACTCCCTTTGGCAGCCCATTGCCTGCACAGGACTCGCTCCTGAACTGGGACAATCAGGATTCTCCTCTTGCCTCTCTTCACCAGCAGCCTGACAGTGGTGCCCAGATACCACCACAATTCCTGAAGGCACTGCAGTGCTGCTGCTTCCCTTTGTGGCTGCTTAGCAGCAGGGCTGGGAAGGACGAGACAAGCCTTAATGAGTTTGTAGGAATTCCAGCCCCTCTCCGGGGGATTTTGGGCAGCTGGGACAGAAAGGGTGGTGCCCTGCACGTCTCAGGGTACTCCAGTACACAAGGAAAACTAAAGGGGTTAGTGAGATGAACCCTCTTTAACTCCCCTCCTCTTCATGGGCCTTCTGGAACTCCCAGAAATTTAAAACTTAATTCTGAGCCTTACTTTAACTAATACAAATAATTTTAGTTTCAGTTATTGAACTAGATAATTTTCCTGTAAGAATCCTCATTTGACTGCCAGGCCATTTTCCATGATGATTCACCTGAAAATTGGTGTTTTCTTACCTCTCTCTCTCTCTCACCCCGCCCCCTCCCCCC
>VZRN01005936.1:4512696-4591687 GCA_013397935.1 Dasyornis broadbenti | reverse complement strand
AAATCAAATACAAATCAGCAGTTTTTGCTGGTTACATTTCCTGGAGCTTATGAGAGGCTCACAGGACTGTAAGCGGTATGTGAGATAGTCCTACTCTTTGGTCCATATGCTCATTACCTTAATAACAAAATGCACACATGGTTTGGAAAACAGGACTAATTATGGAGGTCAGGGAAATGGGATCCTGGGAATAGAAGGCAAAAAATTTAGCTAGAAATCTTCATAGTCCTGGCACAGCACCTTGCCCATCACTCAAGATACAAATGACTCTTTATTCACCCATCAAGATATGAATTATTTTACAAAGTATGTGAGTACCTGTTGTTTTAGGGGGTTGATTTATAATCGCTCTTCATTTCTAAGGAAAAAGGCTGACCAGAATGTGGTATGGGGTGGCCTGTTTTTCGTGCCTTGTTTCTTTTGTGCTGTACTTCCAGCTTTTGCTGTAGGTGGATACTATCTGTGGGAAAATGCGCACTCAAGTGGCAAACAGCAGCTGACTGACAGGGGTACAAGCACTTCCACGGGTGCTGTGCTGGCAGGTGATCGGGCAGGAAGTACAGAGGAACTTGCCCAGATTCCTTCCAGCTGTGATATTAATATGCATGCAGAGTCTGACAAAATACTGATTAATGTCCAGTATCAGTCAGTGATAAAATAGCATCTGTTTTAATGTTAATAAATGAGGTGGCAAGCAATTTCCGTATAGAAATTACTCATGCATTTCATTTGGTGGTGACACAAGCTAATTGCAGAGTTAGAAGATAACACAGCACAGTTAATTTGGGTTATAGTGTACTCAAGCCACAGTTCAAAGCTTACTACCATGCAATCTAGGGGAATCCAGAACTCCTATAAAATGAGAAGGTCTTCCATATTTAAATGCCTTTCAGAATTCCTAAATCCAAACGACAGCTTTTGGAATTTAGCCTTAAAACTTCTGTCAGCTGCAGAGTGTAATCCCAGAGAGGTCTATAGCCACCAGCCCCCATTCCTGCACTGTGCAATGTACACCAAGCAATACAGGTTTACCTTCAAGAACCCAAGAGTAAATCCAGCCTCAGAGCAAGAAGGAAGAGCAGTCTAAATGAGAAGCAGAGGCCTATTTGTTTAGTAGTTCCTAACAAAAATACATCACATGAAAACGTATCCTATTAGATTTACAGTAACCATACAAATGATTCATTTAAGCAACAGTAAGAGGTCCAACGTATCAAAAAAGTGAAAAATTAATTGAACATTGAGTTCTAATAGTTGTAGTTTAGAAGTAATAAATTTCTATACGAAGGGTAGCTTTAGATTACAAATACATTTTCAGTAGGTGAAGTGATGAAGGATTTTGTTTCGCTCTTATGTATTCCAGTGAGAATACATTTAATAAGTTTAGAATCCATCTTATTCTAGAAATGTAATTTTATTGTTTTTCTGGTCTTGTAAGATTGATCACCATGTTGGGTTACGAGGAAGCCAGATTGATCGAATTAAAACGTTAATCTAAGGCACAAATGGAAAACAGCAGCAATATCATACATTACCTCTGTATATACAATATGGATAATGGCAAAATAAGAAAAATTAGAAAATTGCGTAGGTGACAGAATTACACAGTAAAAATAATGACCAGCACAGACTACTGACAAATTGTGGATGCATTCAATTGAAAGTGAGCTTAAATATTAGCTCTTCAAAATGAAAATAATCAACTGCATATTAAAGCTGACAGCTGTGAATCTGCATCAGATTTCTTGCTCTCTGATAGCGTCCTGTTCAGCCCAGGCTTTAACACGGAGCAGCTCCAAGACTTCACTGAATGCTGATACTGGGATATTTTCTGCCAAAGCAAAATAGTTGGTAGCTACTGGGGAGAGAGGGATACAACAGAGTTATTCTGTCTGGGACAGCTTGTTCTCCTTGAATTTATGACAGAGAGAGTTGTGTGAATTCCTGTCAGCCCCAAATGCCCATGCCCAAAGTGAAAAAACCATGATGGGTACAGGTTAATGTAGAGATTTAAACAAAAGGAGAATTAATTGCTCTGGCTTATTATAATACAAATGTGCCATTTACAGAATGTAACATGGAAACACTGAGGTCAGAACTGCTAAAATGAACTTTATCCTACGTATTTAATTGGTGTTTGGCACATCCTGTCTGTCACCACGAGTCACTCATCTCCTGCTGGGAAATATGAACGGGTTCACAAGGTCAGATGGATACTATGGGTGAACTGATTTAATTTTTAGCTTAGATACATGAAAGCTGCTTTTGTAAAATAAAGAACCCATTTGTGCATCAGACGTTTGATTAAAACCCCAGCAACAGCAGCCCGTGCCCCTGACCTGGCATGCAGACACTCATTGAAGTGGTGCTCTTGGAACCTCGCGCAGCGTGCTGGGAATGTTCAGCCGAGCTGATGTGACACAGATAACCACCTCCCCTCTATTGTCTTCTCTTTCTTTCCTTAGTTCAGTAAATACCTCTGCAAGACCTTTTACAAATCACAATCTAGGATATTAATTTCTTTGAAGCTGTTTACTTCAAATTTCATAGTAGTAACACAGGCCTGCAGCACTCTCCCTTGTTTCTGAGCTACTGCTGTCCTTCATTTAACTGGGAGGAAGACAATTAAAGGAGAGCAGAAGAAAAAGCAAAGAAAACACCTTTGCCCCATTCTGATGTATTAGATATGCAAGAAAAAATACAGCTACCTAGTTTAACTGGGAGAAAATGTGGATTTGAGCCCATCAGTTCATTAAAGATAGCGTCTTTTCAAACAGTGAAAAAGAACATCTTGGGCTTCCATCTATTTTCTTTTTTCCACAGGGATCCTAATCATCTTTCAGTACCTTATCATTACTATGAACCTCTGGGACCTGACGAATGCACAATGTACATTTCCCACGAGCGGGGCCGCAAGGGCAGCCACCACCGCTTCATCACTGAGAAACGCGTCTTCGAGAACTGGGCACGGACATTCAACATCCACTTCTTCCAGCCAGACTGGAAACCAGAACCGCTCACTGTAAACCACCCCGAGGCGAAACCGCTGGCCTGAAGGACGGATGTACAAACCACTCACGGTCGCCTCCCACAGCAGCCTTTGGACCTTCTGGGCCAGCACGGCAGCTTGGAGGAGAAGGGTAACAGGGTCTGCAGCTGGCACCTGCAGCAGCAGTCAGGAAGTTGGGATGGAGGAGCAGCACACACCAAGAGTACTTTCTGTTAAACTGTATTAACCCAGTCCATCGCCTTTTGGGGCCATCTGACTTCCTGTGTGTGTTCGTGATTTGTGAAACACAACCCGAGTGTCATTAAGGGATGGTTAATTCATTATGGCTTTTTAAAGTATGATGCCACTGAATTTTCATAGTGAAAACTTTCCGTATTTATTTAATGGAGGTTTTTATGCAACCTAGGCCAGTATTTTTCTAATTCACAGTTATGTGGTTGTTTATCTTTCATAATCTTTTAAATCCAAAATTAATACTGCTGATGGTTTGAAAGGCCTAGCTTTTTATTTATAAAACTTGTTTGAAATATATAATTCTATATAGCATGTAATTAATATTTGATTGGGAAATGTTGGATTTCTTCTAAAAATTTTGGGCTCTGTTCCAGCCTAAAGCCTTTAACAGCAGGAGTGGTCCCATGTGGAGATCCAGCTCACTTTACATTCTGACATCTCATGTTAATACAAAAATGGTAGTGAAAATTCTGTTTGATATTAATGTGCATTTTCTGCTGTGCTATCAAGCTGCTGTTTTTTAAATAGGGGTGGGAGGAAGGAGGGCAAACAAAATTTATCCAGAAAAACCCAAACCCCCCACTGCCATGATAGCAGCTTCTCAGTGAAGACACCAGGCTAAGGCTGGAAGGGTTGTGTTCTGTTTTGCCTCTTGTATTTCTGCAAGAGGCTGACAGAACCGTCCTGAGGCAACAGACTACAAACCAGCCCACAGCTGCTCGACACAATGTGACCAAATTTCTGGAATGAAGAAGGAAAACTACCAGGTACCACAATACTGGTCATAGTAGCCAGAAAGATCATAGCACTGCACCTGCAAAAATCTCTGCCTTCCACTGTCTCAAGATCATCACTGATCTCAGAGATTCTGGATCACATTGAAACTGGGATGTGCAAAGAGGTCCATGAGTACAAAATTGTCCCCCTGAAAGGAGCAAAGTTAAACTCTGCTTTTTTTTCCGTGAAGTACCTGTTACGTGCATGGTGAGTCCCTGCAAGACAAGGGGAAGGACAATGCTCATGCTGTGTAGGGAACCTCACAGTGGGAATTACTGGGTTACATTTGGCTTGTGAATAAAGAAGATTTCAGTTACAGTATTACTTTTCCTTTTGCTTCACAAATATCAAATCTCAAATTTCTTCAAAGTAATGAGTAACTATTGCATGAAACATACCTCAGGTGATGAAAGGTGTCTCTCAATTAGACGAGTGCAAGAACTAGAACAAAGATACTACCTTTAAACACCTAAATCCAAGAAGCTGAACCTCCAAGGCAAGACGTAGAACTGGGACCAAATATTCTTATTTAAACCCCCTTAACCCACAGTCTTCCGCTTCCCAAAACTGGATAGCAGTAGCTGCAGCTGCCCCACAGATACCCCGATTCTCTGGGGACAAAGTGAACTGTCTTGGCAGAGGCTAACCAGTGTCACCTGTGTAACACTGCCTGGACCTGAAGTGCAGGTCTCCAAGAGCCACTGTCCTGCTGCAGCCCTGCCCACTATCAAAAATAAGAAACTATAATGGATTTTGCCTTAAAGCATTATTTTAGTGTTCTTCCTGGTACACACCACTCAGCTTACAGACTGAATGCCAAGTGCTTGTTACCTTGTCAGCTGGTGTTTAACTCTCCTTCTTTCACTGATGGTGTTTTATTCCTTCCACTTGATTTCAGTGCATTCTATAAAAAACAGGATGGATTTTGAACTAATGGCAATTTGAATATCCCTTTCAACATGTGTACGGGGGTGCGTATCCAGCATATATTGCTCCATTTGATGAAATCTGTCAAACTGATTTACAGATCATTTCTGATGTGACTGCAAGGCATGGTACAGATCACAGTAGGTCCTCTGATGCTACCCTCCTTGTTTTATTCCTGGTACAACGATAAAAAGATCTTGTCATTTTAAACTAGAGCTCTTAGTTTTTCCATCAGTCAACAGCTGCAGGATGTGTATGCTATATGTTTAGTTATGTTATTGTTAAAACCAGATCATTTAAAGATAGAGTACACTGGTCTACTTTTAGTATTCTGTAGGAACACAGGGACGTGCTGGACCCCAATATGTTCCACATGCTTGTTCCCTGTTTGCAAGACTGATCAGTGTCAAGTACATCAGGGGAAGCATTAAGAATATCAAGAAACTTGGAATAAACTGACAAAAATCTCCTACCAGAGTCAAGCTAATAAGCATTGTAAATCATTCCTTGCCCAGTTTCTATTAATAAACTGAATTTGGGCTAGTTTCGGTCCTTTTCGCTGCACCTCACTTCATTCCAATCCATTGCATTGTATTCACTCCATTTCCAAATTTTCTTCTTTTTTTCTCACTCACCTATGATTTTATCATATCTCCTGTCCCCAGTGTTTGTTACACTTCTCTAAATTCAGGATTTCCTTTCATGAACTGAAATTCTTCAGTTCATGTAAGGAAATGAAATCTTGCAATTTCAGGGAGGATCAATTCGGCAAGCTTTGTTCCATTTCCCTGCACTTCAGGTAATCCCATGCCATTTTCTTGTTTTCACTTTGGTGCAGAATTTTCTCCTTTTTTTTTTTCAGCCTTTCCTTTCCTCTCTTTCTTCTCCTGTCTCTCCTTTTCATGGTCTCATCAACCTCCTGTGAAGTTTCAGCAAGGTCCCCCATCTAATTACAAAAGGTATGAAGGAGTCTTTTTTAAGATAAGTCACACCTGTATGTATAAAAAGGAATTTGATGAAGCCAAGGAGACAGCAAGTTTTAAATAGATCACATGGATTTACATGGAACATAAATCAAGTCCAAAAAGCACAAGAGTGCAAAAGAAATATAAATAACTGTTAAAGCACTGCAATTTTAATTAATAAATCACTGATGTATTTCTCTATAAATGCACAGTTTTTGAATTACAGAATCCTGCTGCATTTCAGCCTGATGTAAGGTTTTATGGCCTAGTTATAAACCAAACAGATTTATGACAGAAAATGCTGTCAGTCCAGGAATAAATAGTACAAACTGGGCATTGCTGCCGTTCTCTGCTTTGTGCTGTCATCTTACACTCTTCACTATAATTTGATCGATTCATGATCTGCAGCGCATCATTTCACATATTAAAAGCTGTTGCAAAACAGTGTTTACAGACATCAGCAATTTTAAGATCTATGTTAGTTTAGTTCTGAACTCCTTGCATACCTTTAGGCTTTTACGCTTGGCTTCATCAGAGAAGCTATTTTTCATCTTGAAGAACTGTAGCTCTCATGCCATGATATGTGCAATTGGAATTGAGAATGATAAAGAAAACATCACTGCAACTAAGAACAAAAAGTACCACAGCCACTTTGTGTTCTGTTGGCTCAGTGGTGACAGCATCATGGTACAAAGCAAAACCATGACGCACTTGGAGAAACCCTCACCCAAAGCGCTATAGCACCTCAGAAAGACAAGTTAACACAGTTTATTCCTGGGTAAGGAAACTGAAGAAAGGGAAGGTTAAGAAACTAAGACCAAGTTACAGCCTTGGAACACAATCTGGGAGAGATTTGAGTCTGCTCCGTCCAGCAGAACACACAGTGGTACTGCCATGGATATTCATACACATGAACAGGGCTGTAAACTAATCAAATCCTTCTGGAGGTGCTTACCTGGAACTTGTCCTGCTGTATTTTCCAGGCAAACTTCAAAGGAAACTAAGTGATTTTTACCCAAAATACCCCTAAGGTTGCAAGGAAACAGTAATATAAAAATAGCTGGAAAAACATTGAAGAATGGAGTGAGGAGAATCTACAGAGTAAGGAATAAAATGTGCTTTTTGCCATCTAGCTTTATTCCCCTGAAATATGAAGATAAAACTCAGGCCAGAGTGGATGGAGTGTAATGTCCTGGCTCAATAGCAATGGCTGTTCTGCATAGATTTCTTTACAGTATTCTGTAAGTTGATCATAGGTGCCCGAAAAACCCTTTGACAAATGCTGATAATAATTTCTGACTAATGAAAGTTCATTTTATCTGATACAAGGAGACGCAATTTCTAATTCAATTTAAAACATAGCTTAGAAATTAAAAAAAATAATAAGCAGTCAAAGAGTATTTGTAAGGCAGCAAAAGGTACTGCAAAAGAAAAGGAAGTACAGAAACCTTACAGGTACCAATACATCTGTCTTCCCTGGACCACCATTTCATACTGATCACTTCGAATTTCCAGCTGCCTGCTGCAAAAGCACACCTTGCATTATCACAAGCATAAGATTTTGTAAGAAGAAAGAGATAATTAAGGCCAATCTTATTTAATAAAAAACAACTAAATATTCTTCTTTAAAAAAAAAACCCTAGGAAATATGAAAGGCAAATGTCTAAGGTGAGAAATTTCTCCTTGCTGAAGCAGGAAAGTATAAAATTCAAAGAATCTTTTATAAAGTGGCTGTCAAATGGAACTGCTTATACTAAATACTCTTAAAACTACTAGACTGTTAAATGTTTTCCATGCTGAAAATTACAACAAAACATGAAATGTCCAAATGATGTCCTTTGACCACTGTGTGAATGGAGATTCAGCATCACAGTAGAAGCAAAGCTGGTGACTTTCACCTTGGCTGACTGTGGATCTCCATGGCAAAGGCAGACGTGTAGAACTGGGCCCTGAGCCAGCATCGCCTGGGGGCTGGGCCCCCTCCAGGGGTGCCAGCAGAGAGCACAAGGCTGCACAGGACTGCCAGGAGAAAGGGACACATCTCTTTGTCCTGCCTGGCACTGAAAGCCAGGCCATGCCAGAGAAGCTGCACAGAGGTGATCAACACACAGTGTCCCTGTTTGCTGTGGAGTACTTTGACCAGGAGTTGTCAGGAAGACAAACAGGAAAACTACAGACAGGCAACTCCAGCAATCCAGACAAACAGATGGAAAACTGTAAGAAAAAAATTAGGAGTCATAAAGAAGATACATTGGCTAAGATGTAATGCAGCTTTTGTAAGCAAAACCCTGCCTTGCAAATCTATTTAGAGTTCTTCAAGGTTCTCTGAAGCAAGGAACAAAGAGATCCAAGTGACAGATCCACTTGGAATTCCACAACTAGGTTTGCAAAAGACTTCCAAAGAAGTTACAGTTAACACAGAAAAAAAAAAAAGATCTTCACCCTATGGAACCTATCTGAACATACTGAATAAGAGGATATAGAATCAGCTTAAGGATACAAGCAGGATTCCACGGGAAAAATGTCACAATATATTTTCTTCTATTTTTCTGTGCTATTCCCCTTGAATCTACTGTAGGCCATTCCTAGATGCAGGATACAGGAGCTAGACTGCATTTAAATAAATAGATAAATAAAAAATATGAAAAAATTTATCCAGTGAACACTACCTTGTACACTAAAGCCCAGTTCCAGCCTTGCCATACTCTCCGTGTGCCAGGCCCACCATGAGACCCAACCACAGGAACTGCATTCTCGTTTTACTGAAAGCAGTGCCAAAGCATCCAGCACAGATGGACAGCAAGACTGGACCCTTTTTAACAGGCACAGAAAATCATCATAATTTAGTTTCTGAGAACAGGTTTTTCTTCTTTAGGAGATCTCTAGTGCTGTTTAAATCTGCCAGTTTCTTTACACAACCCAGACAGGTGTTAAGATAACATCAGTTAGGACATTAGCTACTTCCTGAAGTACAGGGAAGATAAAGGGAATAATTCATATTTAGCAAGGTATAAGGTTTTAGGACTTTGCTGACTTGCATTCAGCTGTCACATCAGCTGGAACCTATAAGGATCCAAACATACAGCATGGTGAGAGTCTGTTAATGGCAAAACAAAGGAAATTCTGAAAGGAACCATTTGGTGTGGCTTCATTTAAGGCAAGAGCTTAGGTTAGGTTTATGCTTTAACACCAAGGCAGAAGAAGTGAGCAGATTTATAGCCTATGAGGATATGCTTCCCCATTGCATCCTTGCTGCACACAAGTCCAAAACTGAAAGCGGTTACTGATATTCAGTGGGACCGCCCATTTGTGCTGGAAGAAATAGGAGCACTTCCACTACACTATTATTATTTTTTTCACTGTGGCTGTACATGTGTAGATGTGCCTTACATGAAACACTGAAAAGCTCTTCCTCATCCCTCCACTGCAAATGATGCTGCAGAGAAGGAGCAGATTAAAGAAACCAGCAACAACAGCAAGTGCAGAAAGCCTTCTATATATACAAAAAAATACAAGTACAGGGACCACTGCAGAGAAGGGTACGTAAAAGAACTGCACAAAATACAAGTGTACATTGCAATGATGACCTCGTTCATCCTATTTGCCATTCCATATGCATTATAAAGACCAAGGGAGGTAAAGGGACCCTAAAACCATCACAGTTTGATCCATAATGTTTTGAGCTACAAACTCAACCTGGACAGGAAAACGATCCAGAAAAAGTAACTTAATGAAAATAAAACATAATCTAATGTTTAGTGAGGCTCTTTCTTGGTAAATGTCAAAGCATCTGACAAAGGAAATAAGTACCATTATACTGGAGCTGGATACAAAGGACAGAGCCTAAATTTAAAATACTCACCACATGCAGAACCAGTGGGCCTAGTCAAACATTTAATATAAGAGCATTATTCCAGTGAGTCAGGCCAAGAAAGGAAATCTATTTGCTATTTCAGATTAGTCAGTTTTGTCACTAGTATGACATGCCATGAACCTCCCAAATAAACCACAGCCTGGTGGCCTGGTGTCTGCTGAGCTGTGTCACCGAAGCCATGTCAACAGCAGTGTGAAAAATGCCCCTTTCATAGGGAAGACACCCTAGGCTGAGCCCTGCTAGCACTGCTGTTACACTGTCCAGTCTGCTTCTCGCGGGGCTTGTTTTGTTCAAGGGTTTGCTGTAAATGTCACCAAAATAATTTAGGCCAATATGATTTGCATCTCTATTAAGCCTGTTGGCCAAAGTAGCCAAACTGGCTCAGTATTGGCCCAGGCTTCAGTGTTATTTGCACACAGACATGCAAAGAAAGGAAAGAAGTTAAATCTATAATCTGCATGAGGAAGATATGGCACAATCAAACATTAATAGATGTACATCCTTAAATGGAAACCTTAAACACTATCAACTGAATCACTAAATCAGGCAGAAATTTTCATTAGGGGAGAAAAAGTAACTTGGTCTTAAAGAACTTGCAAGTGAAATGAGTTCTAAGAAATGCTGATTTCAGAGTATGTTATGCAGCCTATGCAAGTTTTCATTACAAAACACAGACACTTTCAAGATACATTTCCTGAAAGCTTTTTATTTTCAAAAGTTCACAGAAAGAGGGAAAGCAGAAATAAATTAAGAGTCCAGAGGATATAATCTTCCATGAGAAACTTCTCCATTTTTTTAATTTGCCTTTCACCACTTAAGAAATGCAAAGAACTATTATGCTTATTATTGTACAGAAGTGCTGAAGTGACGGTTAGGAGAGTTTTTGTGGCATGTGTGATTCATTTGTAGAATACTGAAGAGACTTCTGCAGGACAACCATTGCTACTGAGCCACAACTTTCCACTCTGTCAGCTCCAGCCTGCGTTTGATCTCCACTGCAGACACTTTCATTATATACACTGCTTTTTTCTGCAGTTCATAACTTTATGGATAGATTAGTCTCTTGGGTGAAATATTTTATGCTTTTCTCAATCCAAGGTCAATTAGTCTGGAAGCGTGATAAAATTCTACCAGGTCACACAGAGCTCCATAACACAGACAGAGCTGGAAGATGTGTACATGGGGACACTGAGTTTTCTTGTGCCAATCCTTGTCCCCACACTGTACCATATACAAAGGCTGTTTTCTCTACAAAGGCCACAGACTCTCTGAAATGCACCATTCTCTTTTTGTAGACTGCCTTCCACTTCATCTATTTTTATCAAGTCCAAATAATCCTGATCACACAGAAGCTTTTCACTTCACTATGCTAGTAACTGGATCGAATCTTCACTACTTACCAGAAACTAGCAGCATCTCATTTCCCCAGCTATACTGAATGGATAATTAGGAAAGTCTTCAGATCAGAAACTTCCTTTTATTCCTTCCCTGTAAGTATCCATGAGGGAAGAGAAAGCAGCAGTTCTCTAACATCAGAAAAACCCCTTACCGACATGCTGTCAGTATCAGGACTGCCAGGGCTGCAGACTTCCCTTGTCCTTCCAGTCCCTCTCACAGGAATGCAGTACAACACCTCCCTGTCCTTATCACTGCACAAATCCTCTCCACCCAGGATAAACTCACAGCTGGGCCAGGCCTTAGCCCCTTTGCAAATCACTGATTTAGTGCAACTCAGCCCAGCTCCAGCATGCAATGATGCCCATCTGAAGGCAGATCAGACTGCAAGTTCCATTTACTTCCAGTACAGTCTGTGGATCTGGTAACTGAGAATGGAATTCCCTGACTCCTGAAACAAGAGATGGAAATGGTCTCAGGCACTCAGCAAGAGAATGAGACCCAGATTACATTTGCTTTTCTGTAATCAATAACAGCTTTCAAGGGGGGAAAACCAACCAAAAGAAAAAAAACCCTTCACTCTCTAGAAGAGACACACCATCAGTAATGATGTTTGTGAAGATACCTGTGAACAGTCTCTGGTATTTACTTATGCCAAGAGAACAGCATTTCATGGTAACAGTGATTAAACATGAAAATATTCAGCTGGCATAGACAAGAAACACTGATTGTCTCCCCACTGCTCAGGCTCATTTTTTTGTAGGAACTTCACTTTTCAGTCTGTAACAGAAGCACAGCTTAGTCACACATTTGTGTCAGCCTTTGGGCCTGGTCACAGGCACTCCAGGGGACAGGAGAGCACCTGGATGTGAGTACAACATTACTGGGGACCTACCATCTCATTTCTACAGTTCAATACCAACAATGCATTTTAACACGTGATCCTGAGAGCTGAAAAACTGAAATTATCAACTTCTATTTTCATCATCCCTGAGTGTTCCAAACAATGTCTTAAAACCCCATTGCAGGCCCTGTCAATGCAGTTGCACAGCTCAGGGTGCAGACACGAATATAATATTTTGCAAGCATTGGCATGCTTGGTTCACAGACCTTTGCAGAGTCGCACAGTGATGAAATTCAGTTCTGCTCTGAAATTCCCATACAAAGAACCATCAAGAAACTGCCATCTGGCTTGTCTTCTGGATTCCATTAAAAAGATCATCTGTGCACCTTGGAAGAAGCATCTATACTGCAAAGCACACTTGGCCTGCAAAACACAAATGGTTTGTGACTGACGGTGACATGGCTGGTTCCCAGAGCCCACATCCCAAAGTGAGCTTGAAGACCTCCCAGGGAAGATGAAAAGATGACTAACTTTAAATAAAAAAATACATATACAAAACACATTTACAGACAATTCTATGACATTTCTGTACTTGATTTCAGACTGTAAATGTTCAAGGAATAAAAGTTATTACAACATAGAAACTACTGTCTCCTAGGTAGCACAGGCAACTTTATGGTGTCTCAGAATGATCCATTTCAACTCCTCACTCCTGTGCATACAAAAATGTTTAAAATGCCTGAAGCATAGTTTGCTGCATTCTAGTCAAACTGTTGTTCTCACTTCAATTTAATAACATTCACAGACACACTTACTGAGTGCCTCTATTCATAAATTGAATTTTAATAACCCACCTAATTGCCTCCTCTTCCCTAAGCAGATAAGCTTTTAAAAAGACAGAATCTTTGGTATCTTCTGCTACTGGTAAAATTCAGCTAAGTTCTGTAGGTGTTTCTATCATTTCCTGCAAAAGGTGGCTGAAAGAGGGAAAGACAAAAATTTAGTAAGGCCTGAGGAGTCCAAATAAGTGTAACTGCAACTGAAACAAGACACAAAGTGTTACCAACTTCATTTTATACACATTTTAAAGTGTGGCAAAACTTGCCTATAAAATCAATATTTGATTAAAATATTTACTGCAATTGAAAAAGAGTTGGATTAAAAAACGAAAGCTAAGAAAATCCTCTAAGGAATTCTGTAGGATTCATTTCTATATTGGGTCTACACATTTCTACATGGTCTGTGTAAAGCAGATTTTACTTGATTGTTGTATAGAAATTGCTAAGGGGAAAAAGAAAGGTTTTCTGATTTTAAGAAAAGTCACCATTATATCAGATTTTGGATACAAAGTCGTTGCTTTTGAAGGACACTATCCAAAAAATCCCCCAAACCCAACACACTGTGAATAGATCCTGAGATCCAGCACCAGGAATGCTACTCAGACCCATCCCACAGAATGTTTCTCTTTCCCATTAGGTTGCATTGTTGTTGGCAGGGAGGATCTATGCACCAGTTACATAAAAGCTTCTGATCAGCACACTGGGAAGGAGTGTCTAGTATTGTCTACCACACAATAGCAGTTTACAGAATTATAAGGGCAGTAGGAATGCTTTTGTTTTAATCCCTATTCCTGGTGCTTACACCTGCTACTGAACACAATTCCAGCTCTTCACCAAGAAGTGCCACAAAGAGGTGGAGTAGGCAAATGTTTACCTTCCCATAATGGATCATTTTGTACCTTCAACATCTCCAAGCCTAGAAAAATACATGGATTAAAAACCCAAGGCTTTAATACTCGAGCTGCACCACACTGCTGCTTTCCCTGTTCTCTGGAAGCCTCAGTGGCTTCTCCACAACCCTCCCAGGCTCACACAGCTCTGACAGTTCACCTCCCCTGACGGGGGGCTGGGATGGCACAATCACACTGAAAGAGAAGAAAAAAGGAAAAAAAAATTTTGCACTTGGATTTGTATGTGCTGTGCAATAGGAAAATGCTCAGAACAATATTCTAAGAAAAATATACTGACTGATATATGTGTGATTATAAATAATTCCTAATAACGTCTAGAGATACATATCTAGTACTTACAGCATGGATGCATCAGGTAAGCTTTATTTTGATTAAGGTAGGGAACAAGTTCCAAAAGCACAGGGCAAAAGCTTCTCCTTGCTCACAGACGTGTTTCTACATATGCACAAATCTGCTCTTCACAAGTATCAATATATTATACAGACAAAACCCTTTTAGCATACATTCATCAGTAAATGTCCAGGAAGAACAAATCAATATGCCAAACCAGGATTTACAAAACACAGGTGACAAAGCACATTTTCTAAGGGCTCAGAAACTACAGAATACAATAGTACAATTTATAATGTTTTTCATCCTGATGCCAGAGTCGATTTTCTTTGGTGCAAAAACCCAGTGCACTGAAAATCCTGAAAGAATCCAAGTCTATGTTGTATGCAGTGAAAATACAACACCTGTGAAGGGTTTCTAATGGACACAGTGAAGTCCTTTCACGTTTTTTGGCCTTCTTTTTAAATAGATTCAGCGAGGTCATAATTTTCTTTTCATTTTCACCAACTCACAGAATTCTAGACTCAAAACTGCCTAAGGTGAAAGGACTGATCTAAGGGTTGCATTTAACAGGGAAGGAAAAAGAATAAAAAAAATAAATCAATATATTCCAGAGTATTTTTATTTTTGTGAAGAAAGCTTTCAATGTATCATGCCGAAGTCTGCAAAGTGGGTTAAGTTTTTATTGACAAAATGACATCTTAAATAACGTTCTGCACCATGTCCAGTTCTTTAGTAATAGGCGACTTCTTCTAAGATTTACTTTCAAGTACAGAGGAAAGAATTTGCCCATTTACAATCCAGAAGCAACCTCAGAAATCCTGTTACTGGGTTTAGGTCCTGCCCCTTTTTAAGTTTAACAAGAAAGAAAAAATGCTCAGACAAGCATTAAAATATGTCTAAAACAAGACAAAGCACAATAACAGTGACATTAAAATAATTTGTTAGAACCTTTCCAGAAAAGGAGGTAGAAGAGATGACTTCAAAAGAACCTTTAGAAATGAGATGTCAACACAATTTTTCACCACAACCATAATCCACATGCAGAGAACACAGGTGATACCCATGAACCCAAAGCTGCAGCCAAGGCAAGTATTTTGTTTGCTCCAGTTCAGAAAACATGTTTCATGTGCTTGATACCATATGTTTTGAAGAAAACCATGATGATCAATGCCCAGAGTCCTAAAATAAATCCCCCAGGAGGATGCCAATCCTTTTGTTTTGGTTTCTGGAAAAAAAGAAAAAAACAAATAAAAAGAGAAAATCAAAGAACTTGTACTTAGTTCTTACATTAAGCAGTGCACTGTGTTAATCAAGTGCAAAAAAATAATCCTTGCAGTAGAACAAAATAACAATAAGCTGTATTTCTCCATGAAATGTAGAAAGCATCTTCCTTTGTGAGGTGGTGGAGAGGCTAAGGGGAGGCAAGCAGGGAGGGTAAGTACCAGAAAAAGGCCACTGGAACTGTGCCCGAGACACCCTTTGCCTGTGCATATTGGTATCGTGGGACTTGTTCCAACTCATTTGTTTGGACCGATCTTCTTATATTTAGTCTCATGTTAATACAAGAGAAAAATGCTGTAAGTACGAAAAATAGCTCCTACAAGTGACAGTGTTAAAGAGAAAGGAGAGTGTTGTTTTTCCACTACCTGTTTTCTACAGCTGCTTTTGTACTCAGAATTATGTGAATAAACAGATACCTGACCACATAAGAAGTGAAGACTCATCATTACAGGAATATCATAAAACAAAATAGGATTATTTTCAATGTCAATCACATTTCCCAGGGGCCTCATTGAGTCTAACTGCCTTTCCCTAATGTAGAAATATATTCTGCAATTCAAACTTCTGTCCTTCTTCAACAAATTTTTCATCATCAATAAAAAGTAATACACTGCAATTGCAGGCCTTTTCTATCTCACACGTGGCAGCTAGACAAGATAAAACTCCTTCCTCCTCTTATTAAACCAAAAATTCAGATATTCCCCCGTCAGCGAATGCAGAAATGGATTGCAGAAGATAAGAGCTGCCATGTACCCCAACATCTGTCTCTGGGGCTCAGAATAAGGAGACTATATGAATGCAAAATTTTAGTTAAGACTATCATGACAGAAATATCAGAATGACAGTATTTAGAGGTATAACTCAGTCCCTCAGGCCTGTGCCTACTCTTGCCCTCAGCAGGTATGTTTTACAGATCTTCAACACAGACAGGGATGATTTAGTATTACGATAATAAATACTGAAGGGCTTGCTGAGATTTTTATTCCTGCCTTGCTGAAAAACTTGCACCATTTTGTCCTTGTGCAGAATGAGACACAAGGGGCACAGAGCATTTTTGTTTTGTTGCATTTAAGTCAAATTTTAAAATTCTCTTTCTGCCACATGAATAACTGTTACAAAAGAGGTTACTGTTTTAATTTCAGCATCAATCCACATACAGAAGCTTGTTGTTCTCTGCTAAATTACTGGAGGCTGGTAAACTTCAATGCAAGTTTTCAGTGTCTATTCTTTCAAAACAGCTTTCCTATCAACACAAAAACAATGTTGGTTGATTGCTCAGCTCCCACTTTCTAAACCACATAATCTTAGCTTTAGGATTTTTCTGTAAGTACTGTGCCTGCAATTAAAAAGTAGAACAAATAGTCACATCACCTGAGACACCCAAAGAACTTGGCAGTCTGAAATATTAATGATTTCACTCTGATACAGGAATCACAAAACCAGCACTATAATTTACATCAACCACAACAAAACCAAAGATGTGAGCAGAGCAGGTGTCTCTGTATGCAAACCACTCAATTCCCTGAGCAGCACTCGTCAGCTGCAGTGCATGCTGTTGGTGATCTGCCACCTCGCTGATATTCACAACTGCACATCTCCACATAAACATCTCTGAAAATCAACTCTGCCTGTTCAAAAGGCTGCCAGCACACCTCGCTTCTGAGAGTAACAGCACATGACACTTCTTCACACAAAGGGACTTTCTTGTTTAAATCTTCGTAATTAATCCGTAACTTCGTATGCATATTGCAGTGCCTGTTCCATCAATCTCTTTGTACTATCAATCTTTCCCTTCTTGGATCTCAGACAAGTATCTTACCACAAAGTGACACCTGACCCTTCTAGACAAATGACTTCAATTTGCAGCCACTGACACTAAAAGCCTCTCTTTCCTATTTTGTATAGAACACGTAATTTAATTTCTTTAAAGAATTTATATGAATAAATATTTATAAGGTGATCTATGAGTATGGTTTTACATTTTGTCATGTCATGTACTGAAATCTCCATGGAATTGTGCAAGGGAAGAGAGGCCAGTGCAGCAGTGGCTCCACACTGGGAAATCAAGGATGAACATATAGTCAGTTTAAAGTCATGGGATGCAATGTTAAAATGTAAAGGATTAAAACCATGAAGGCATGACAAAAATTATATGAGGCTGTACAAGAGCTACATACTCAGTAATCTTAAAAATAAACTATCTTAGTAAGAAAGATTTGCAGACCCAGAAACTGAAATCTACATGTAAATATTAAACCACAATATCAGGGCAAAAAGATGCAACTCTGCTGCATATCTGTAAGTCAATCGCTGTAAGTGGTTAATTGAGCACAAAATCATACTGAAATATGCCAGTATTTTTCATGAGGGGCACACAGACATCAAAACCTTATGAATTTCTAAAACGGGATTACACAGATTCATGTTTAAACCTACAAAATACACCTGCAAGAGCTGAAATACCTAATTTCATTTAAATGAACTTGCTCATAGATTCCCAAGAGAGTTCACCACTGAATTAAAAATATAATTAGTTGTCAAACTAACAAGTTCATCTTTCTAAAATCCTAACAACACAACACAGAAAGCGTCAATAACAAAACTCAGCCCAGGTGGGCACATCAGCTCAGCAACAGAGTTTCTTTACAAAAAGCTGCTTTTGGCTCCTGCGCATGACCCCATCTGCATGGGAGATGGAGCCACTGCTCGCATGAACCGTGCCAGCAAGCTGTGCTTGTCCCACAGGCTGGCAGGGCACTTCCAGCTGTGCCCCTGCAGCACAGAGCCCACAGCTCCTTCCCCTGGCAGCATCGTCACCCCAAAGCGCTGCTGTACCTGTGGCGGGGATGGAGCGCGGCACTGCCCTGAGCTGGCGCTGAGCTGCAGGCCAAGGAGGGATGGGATGCCCTCCCAGAAATACACACGAGTGCCTCGACCGTGCTGCTGCAGGAGCTGCTGTGGCTATTTTGTGTGGGTAAAAGGCGAAGAGTCACAGAGATTTCTCCTAATGGGAAAGACTATTATAGTAAGAAAGAGTCACTTCAATAGCAAATGAAAATCCTTTTTAGATCCACATACTGGAAAAGGTTTAGAAAAGCCAGAATTTCTTTCTATGCTTATACCAGTTCTGTGGCCACAAGCAATGCCTAGATAAACTATCTCTTTACATCAATTTTAGGACTGATCAGAAAGCATTAATGTAAGCAAAGTTTTTAACAGTTTCTTAAAAAAAAAAATCAGTAGTTCTCCTATGAACATTGCCTAGATCAGAGTCTTATTTCAGCAAATTTCTATGAGATTCAGGCAATTTCTAAGAGACAGGCATTTTCTCACTTGCAAGAAAATGCTAAATGGACCAAACCCACGTTAAGTGTCACAGTATTTTGATCTGCAATTTATTATGTATCGTTATTATGTTCCAAATGGATGTGAGGATGTGTACTGTTAAAAGACTACAGACTGCTTGGACTACCTAAAAATTACACAAAACTTGTTCATATTTGGGACTGATCTGGAGGAGCAGAGGCAACGTTCCTTTTGCTCAAGTTATTCTGAATTTCACTATTGTAGTACCCACCTGAGAACTGCTTCTGTAACCGACATATTTAGGTATTGCGATTTACACCACAATACAATGCCATTACAAACACCCTCTTTATCCCTATAATAACAGCAGTAACACATAGGTGAACTACACATCCAGAATGGTGCAATCTGTCATGAACAAATACATTTAGCCGCTTAAGGACTAGTCATTATGGAATTGCTGGAGATTCCAAATTAAAAAGATAGGTAGCTAAGCAACAGTAAGCTTCCTCCTGTGAACAGTTTTTTGTTGTATGCTCTCTAGTTCTGGTAGACTCATTATCCTGTGGAACTTAAAAACAGTTAACGGAGAGTTGCTCCAAGTACTGTAATTAAGGAGAGGATAAAACAGTGTATTTTCAAACTGGATGGGTCTATAGGGACCTGAATGGAAAGTATCCAAGACTTTCAATGAAGGTGTTTCATAAAGCATGCAATCCATGTTATTCCAATTAAAATGAGCTTTATGAAAAAAATAAGAAAAAAAAAGCTGAAGTAGTAATTACACGAAGAATGGTTTAATTTAAAAATGTTACATCACAACAGAAATAAGATTAAAAACATGATGTATTAACATTTCACATGGACAACACTGTGTAAAATTTGTCTATCAGGATAAATGTAACCTTGTTTTCCACACTGAAAGACTGTTGGATTATAACAGTCTTCCAACAAAAACCCCTTTTGCCTTAGTGTCCTCAGGAAGCACAAAAATATTGGAACACTAAGCTTTGGGTTAAACACGGAATCCACATCTGGATAGCGGCAGCACAGAAAGACATGCAGTCAAGAATGAAGTAATTCCCAAATGAAACAGGGATACACAAATTCTTCAATCTCCTCCAACATCTTTCTCCAAAGACAGCTCTAAGAAAGGATGCAAAAGCTTAGAAATGAATGTGCACACCATCCTTTTGCAGGGGATACTCCCCAACCTGAGGCAGATGGTGTGTGTTTGTACCAGAAGTGCAAAATATCCCTGTGCAACCGCACAAAAACAACACATCAGAAGCGCTGCGGGCCAGCGAGTCCATTAAAGTGGCAGCGATTGGATTTCAAATTAATCCCTGCTTAATTCTCACTGCAGTTTCAGCACTGAGTGTCCTAGACCCAGTTTTGGCCTATTTACTGCAGCACACGTGGTATAAAACATCCGAGGGTTTGGGGCTGCCTGGCAGACAGCAGCAGCTCCAGCCCAGGAGAAAGCCTGTGCACATCCTCTGCAGGGTTCTTCACCTCAACAGTCCTGGGGGTGAGTTGAGCAAGCACTCGCAGGGAAGTGAAACACACTTGTCTGTGCAGTGCTGGCACTCACTGGGGTGAATTTTATGTATTTTGGGAGGTGAATTTCCAAATTTTCTTTGGTCATTTTCCATTTAAATGAATGTTTCTTTTTCTTCCACTGCATACCAAAGATTTTATTTCTTGTTTCTCAGAGTATCAAATTTTATGTGAGGCTCTGTTGTAAAGACCGGTATTGAAACCTGAAAAAAGGATCCACATCTCAAAACAGGTCTTTGAAATTCAAGGTGAACCTCAGATCCAAAACTGAAACAATCCACCTGATTCTCATCTCCGTAAACTAATCTCAAACTGAAGGAAATTCCTTGGAAAAGCTAAATTCTGCTATGCAGTGCACTGTGCCAGTAGCACACTATATATTTCCTAGAGGCACTCCAACAACTCAGGTTTACTTGCAATTTACAATTTCAAACCGGGTAATCCTTTCCATCCTTATGACAAAGCACACAACAAATTTTATTTTCAGAATGAATTTATATGTATCACAAGCAAATCACAGCATAAAGTATGTCCTCAAAACTATCAGTGGAAGCCTGCACTTCTAATTTGTCGGGTACAGTTTGGATTTTGGGGTCCTCGCAGGGGAGTGTGGGAAATCAAATAACTCCAGCCATCAAGTGATAGTTTAATCCTTTTTGTGCCCACAGCAAGATTAAAGTCATAAGAGACCTCCAGCATAAACAGTGCCTGTTTATCTACAAAACAATTTAAAGTACTTTTGTCTAAGCTCCCGGTTTGTATTTATTAACCACAGTGCCATGATTACTGATATCTCCAATATTAATAAAATAATGAACAAAGTTCATTCATCAACAACAAAGCACCACAAAGTGCAAGGGAAAAAACAGCACTAAACTAAACTAATATCAATATCAAGAACTGCATTTTAATATTTACTTTTAATAATCACTGTAATAGGAACAATACTGTTATGATAGCTTTACTTTTTCATTTCCTTCTAAAATTCGTAATTTACATTGGGCTTTTTTAAAATGAGCTTCTACTTCTTACTGCCTACTTTCAGAGTTATCTCTTAGCATTTCACAGCACTGTAAAGTGCTTTTAGTTGTTTAACAATTATTGACTAATCTTGCAACCTGTGATACCATACATAATACACAACTCCTAATCAAAGGGAGCCTTCCCAGCACCTGGGACACAGGGCAGTTGAATTCCCAGACAAGCCAGTGCTCAGGTGAGTGATGCCCACCCAGCAAACACAACAGGGATTGCACCAGGGGGACTCCAAACCCAGGTGTGTGATTTGCTACACCCACAGAGAATACACAGATCTCTGGAACCATTCCTACCTGTCCTCAACAGCCTGGCACAGGGCTGAGCTCTCACCTGCTCAGCTGACACTGAGCTACATCATGGAATTCACAAATCCTTTAGAGAGGACATGAGAACAGTAACAGTATAAAGTTGTATTTAGAAAAAAAAAAAGGTCCAAATTTTTCTTTATACTTTAATAAAATTCATACCCATATATGAAGCCATGATCATGATTTTCCACAAAAGGGCACCTAAGTCGATAGCAAATATGTGAATTACATTTGCAAACACAAAGGTTTATGCCAACTGAAGCATACAAAAATACCAGATGAGCAGCTTAATTAAGTAGACTTGATATTCAAAACTCAGTCACCGCTAGTTAGAGAAGCATGCTCCTTTTTAAATACGCTTGTATTTAATTAATTTAAACAAGAGGAGGATTATTAGGAAAAACAAGACTAAAGGCAATACTTTAGTGCTCAATGTCATGCCACAAATGGAAAGATAAACTCCTGAGGTCCTTACACTGGAGAAGGTCAGAAAATGACATGAACATGCACTAGTGAGGCAGACCTCAGCAGGGACAAGCCTCTAAAAATCATCAGATGTTAAAGCAACTCGCTGCTACTGAAACTTTGGGTTAAGCAGACAGAGACAGCAGAGAACAAAGGAGGCGAAAAGGGTGCGTAAAGTATGCTAGAGGGACAAGGATATTCTGTATTCACAAAAATACGGTGGTGTAAATAGGGCCAAGCTATTCTCAGAGCACTGTTTTCCAAGAGCATGCACTGCTCACCTTCACCTGGGAAAAGATGGTCTCAGTCTTCTACTGTGCAGGTCTTCACACAAATGCAACATTGCACTGCCAGTGGGATCAGACCAGAGCCAACCTCTCAGCTCTGCAGCGCCAAGGTCCCCACACATGGGCACATGCACACATGGGCTCCCACCTGTTTCATCTGAGATCATTATTCCAAGTACCAGCCTCATCCTGCCCAGCCTTTCTGAAGAGCACAGCACTGCTGATTCCTCCTAGAAACTCTGACTTGGATTTCCCTTAGCATCTCTCTGAACCACAAGGTGAGTCCACTCAAATGCTTTTAAATAATTTTTCTAAGGAAAGTTTTATTCCTAATCTTGTCAAATTAATTGTATGCTTAGAACTTTCATTATGAAGTGCAATTTTGATCATTCAAATTCAAGCAAATTTTTTTTCTGTTTATATAGAGAAACCATGATGTTCATAAATTACTATGCTGTTTCTTTCAAAGTAGTAGTGGTGATTCTAACCACACTTCTTTTTCCTGCACATCCCATAAGTATCTATTCCTTTACTGCCAGGTGACAGGCTGTATTAACAACAGATGTTAGACTGCATTAGTTCTCATACCGAGTATGCCATATTGAGTACAAGATCTAATCAAATCCTTCAACAGCTACATTTGAAATGTAAATAAGTATTCCTTATTCATACAGTTTTTAATGTCCATTTCTCAAATCTCTACAACTATAACTTAAAAACTTCTCTGTTACCCTGAGCCGTGTGCTGCATTATATGCATGTGCAGTAAAGCTCCACTTTTTCTAGCTCCAGCTTCCACAACTTGAAACAGCATTACACTGAAGAGGCAGCCATGTAACAATGAATGGAGGGAGAAGCAGGGCTGAGGCAAAAGATGCCTTCACACTTACAAGAGCAAGATCAAGTATGGCTGTACTTTTATTGCAATAGATTTTCACTTTCACTGAGAAACCAGTGAATAACAGCTGGTGACAAGTTGGTTCGTTCCCCACCACCAGCCAGCTTTTAAAGGTGATTCTGTATTCAGTAGTTTTGTACTCATAAGTCAAACAAGTGTTCTTACCCAAGTTTATGCTGTATGTAATCTCTTACAGGAGTAGGAAAAGAGGAAAAGGAGAAAGACCTATTCTGAAATATCAACCAAATACTTTTGGGTGCTCTAGCTGCTACAGAAAACAAATCATAAAACGCGGACACACCAATCATACAGGCGCTTATTTAGTGTCTGCACATAATTACACTTACACAAAAAAAGCCATTTTTGTTACACTCGCTACATCAAAGGACAAGGAGTCCCAGAGAGCAGATCCATTCCTGCAAAGAGTTTTTATAGGCATTAAGAAAGAACAGCAGATTTATGGTACCATAAATAATCACTGTTCCCCCCTGACATTTGCATGACACAAGTCATCAGTCAAATACTATGTGGGGCTCACAAAGAGCATCTTTCTGGAAGAATGAATGGGTGTAGCTGAGGACACACCCTCCCAACACCCTCCCAGACTACCCCATGTAACATGTATGGAATAAACAGCTTCTGAAAGGGTCTTTGAAAGTTATGAAAGCACACATGGTTTTATCTAGGGGCAAACCAGTTGCACCTTTCCTGCCTCCATCTACACTAACCACAGGCTACTGCCCTATTAATGTCCTGCTGCCACTCAGTCCCCTCTAAGCACCACTCACCAGCCATTTGTCAGCCACATATGTGTACATGGGCTTTCATGTTAAGCACTCGCTGGGTAATTCACAGGAATGCAGAACCACAGTGTCCATGGTGAAGCCTCTCATGCTGGGGAGAACTGGCTAAAGCACAGTGCCACACACTGAGCAGGAAAGCCAGTCATTACAGAAGGAATCACTTGTACAAGGTTGAATCACAACCCCATGCAAAGAATGTGCACAGGAATGACAATGCAGGATGATGTCTGTCCCACACAACGAACGCAACTGCTCCATTACTGGAGTCTTCATTCATTTACCCCTTCCATTCATTTTTCAAATGGAAATGATTTCATCAAATTTCAACCCTCTGAATTATTTAGGAAAACAATTCTAGACAGAGCACTAGAGAGCAGCCTGCCAATATCTCTGTCTCTGGCCATTCATCAATCCTGTCAAGAGCTCGTGAGTTACATTTCTGTGCTCCTCACAGCATGCTACTGAAGAGTAAACAAAACATAATTAACTTAACACAAAAAAATCACCAATAACACCTAGGATTACATGGTTAAGTGGGATAAATGTGCAAATATATTTGGAGCTAACAGTGCCTTCCCCTGAGGAAAAGTATTCAGAAAGGCATTTGCTGTCACAGCACTGTAAAATATATCAAGATGGATAACATTTATATTTTTTCCTTATCAATGTGAGCTTACTGGTAACAGCTACTTTTTATGGTGCATAAGCTCAGAGGAAATACAGTAGATAGAAGAAAAAAAATTAGCTGAACTCCTACTGCTAATTCTACTACTCACTGGAATACCATTTAAATAAACACTGTCTATCAGGGAAGCTTTCATGTGTAAACAATAAAAAAGTAATGATTAATAAGAACTGTACAAGGTTATGTGAGAAATGAAAATGTTACACAACACTGAGCAGACATCAGAAAATAGAATTAAATCTTGCATCTTGGACAACCAACTATAAAAAACTTCAGTACTCTGCTTTATATAGGAAGGTCCCAATCCTGCATATATTTAGTGACAGGTAACACAAACTGGGTCAAAATTTAGTCTCACACTCAAATTACACATGTGCTTATGCACACGCTAACGTCCAATATCAAGCAATAAAATAAGAATAAAGATGAAATACACTGCCCTTTGCCTAAATATCTTAGAGCATCCTCTCCTTTCCTCTACTCAACACACATTCATGCACACACTTGGCTTTCTTATTCCTGCTATTCTTATTCCAGGGACGCAAATACAACCCATCAGAAACCAGAGACGTAATTTTACAGCAACAGTGGATGCTGACCCTCCTCTCCAGGCCTCATCTCACCAAAACTGCACGACCACCACTGTACTTTTAGTCAGGTAATTCCCAAACACAGCTTTGGGGAGAGAAGGGCTAAGGAGCAATCAGACCACACTAAGGTTTGTGTGAAGAGACAAAATGTGGGGCTTGACAGAAACCATTCAGCAGCACCAGGAAGTGCTGAAGCAGAACGTGCCTCACTCCTGTAATACAGCAAATCTCTGTTCTTTCACAAGTTTCTACTGCAGACAAAGCCAGAAAAATTCTCAGCAAGTTGGGCATAATTTGGGGATGCCAAAGGACACATTTTCATGGCCCAAAGAGGCTTCTGCAGAAAAATCAGCTGCAAGCTAGGAAAGGGGCCCTTTCTCAGGATATAAAAACTAGTCTTACTAATCAATGACCACTAAGGAACACTGCTTACTTTCACATTTGCCTGTAAGTCTCATTCCAAATGCAAAACTTGGTCCACCAAAGACTCTTCCTAGGGAACAGCAAAACCGATCACCAAAATGAAAGTAACTCTGGAACAGTATTTCTGCTGTTAAATACTGTATTTAACAAAAGAAAAAGTGATTTAAGTTACCATTAAAAGGATTTGATAAAACAGTTTTCCGTTACCCAGGGAAGTCCTAAAATTTATTTTAGGTTAACCATAAATTTTGACTTACTACACCATAGCACTTTATAGGTTGTTCTCACATAGAAAAGATTTATATTTTTTTAATTTAAGAAAGATTTAAAAAATAAATGTAGCAGGATCTCTTAATTCCATAATATCTTCAGATTTTAATATACATTAAGACAATGAATAAAGTAATTTCTTTTAAATGTAGACTTTTAATGTCACTGTTTACAATAGTAGTAATAATAATAATAAACATTATAGTCTCTACAACTGCAAAATCCTACTGCTAGGAGTAATGCTTTTTCACTAAGATTTTTGTGTCTTAATTGTCTTCATGTAATATTGATATCTGGTACTTGGATGTAATTAAGAATAGGGGAACCATTCTTAGAGTACTATTGCAATCCATTAGGTAAATTTTCTCACTATGATATGAAAATTTTCATCTACTTAATTAGCACACCTACTTCTTCCATGCCTAAGTGCACCTAAGCTGTGTTTTATGATGGCCCAAGGAAAAGAAAAAGAAACCACAACACCTCAATTATGCCTCCACTCAGTTGTACAACTATTTTAAAATGTGTGAACAGTTAAGACAAAATTGAAAAATTACCATAATAGGCTTTTGACACTTCCCTGCTTAAGCAAAAATTAATTCTAACTCCCTGTTTTTATGCAAAGCCTTTATAATTTCTCTAATCTCAAGTTCCCACGAGAGAGAACACAATTCTTTCAAGTACAAGTATGTGAGGCTTGGCATCTTCTCTTTTTAGTTATGCAGTTTATTTGATGGAAGTCTAAACCACTAAGCCTCCTTTTGTGCTTAATATAAGCCATCCTCAGTGGAAATACAAGTTAATTTAAGTAAAATGAAGTTTTAGGAAGAATGCATTCTCTTGCACAGAAAGCCTCACTAAATCAAAGCTTTTTAAAATGCAGCATCTGTTTCCTGAATTGCTCTAGAACCTGTAATAAAAATAAACTAAAAAGAAGAAAAATTTTTAAAAGATACTTTTACATATGAAACATCATAAACATAAAAACAGTTGAATGGAACAGCTTACTTCTCATTTTACTGTGTTTTGCTGCCACACCTTACATTGTGCATGAAGACACTCTTGCAGTATAAAGAATTAGCACGTTTTAAGCATAATTTGTTCTATTAATGGTGACTATCACTAAAACCTACTGCTTGTGTTACAAAGGTGCATCAGCTGTATTGGATTGCTGGGATACACTTCCATACACACTAAGCTGTGTGGATCACATCCTAAATTCAGTTATTTCACAGCACTGCTCAGCCCTGAAACACACCTGAAGTATTTGTACATCACACACTTAGCTTCAGCAGCACAGGGTGTATTCTGATGCCTACAAACCTATTAAGGTCACAGACAGTTTGTGCAGATATTTAGTCTACTCCCATGAGAAGCAGAGGTGTATTATTTGCATACCATTATGTACTGAAAAACCTATTCAGTTATCCCCGCTGGAGACAACTCACCTCACTGACCTAAATAGCATTCACTTTTCCAATATCTGAAGGAACGGCAAATAAATGGGACCCAGTGCAGACAAATCCAAAAATACTCAGAATATCTAAGAATCTCGGCTTATAAATGACAAATGTGAATGAATGCAGACCAATATATCACATAAAAATATCATGGAAGCAAGGAATGATGAAAAAAGTGAATTATATGCTGAAGAGAGGACTAAAATGTTGAGAGTGAAAATGGCTGACGAGATCATTTTGGCAAAGAAACTGACATTAGCCAAGCTTATTATGACCACAAAGGAGAGCAAAGAGTCTCAAAGCACAGAACTCACTTAAAAATAGCCTCCTTACATTTGCAGTGACAGCAGTGGTTCTAGTATCATCCTGCCCAAAACAAAGTGAGAGAGCTATTGGTATTTTATCTATAGCAGTGTGCAACTGTTATAGTTCATATGATGTCAGCAGCTGAGACCCATGGGACGTGTACATGTTGGTTCTTTGGTACCAGTTGCAATACTGTGAATTATTTGCTGTAATTGCAAATATGTTCTAACATGCCCTAATTTTCCTCCTCGATTTTATTCCCCCCATAATTACAATGTTTTGAATAAGCATCTCCCAGCCTCTGCTCACTCCCTTTTTCTCTTTATCCTTCCTGATGTCAATACAGCCACAAAGAAGGGAGAATATAAATAAAGTATCTGTGTGCTTTGTGCAGAATGTCAGAAGAGATTAACATAACGGTCGTCTACAGCCTTAGTCTGCAAATCGGAATCTCTCACCGTTAACCTTGGTTTGCTTTTTGCCAACCTGCTATGTGAAGTTTACTTTAAGCTGTAAGCATTTTTGAACCTGTCTCTTTCTGTAAAGCTCTGAGCACAGATACAGCACAATAGAAACAGTAACCATCACCTTAAAATCATAGCTGTGAGCAGGTTGTGAAGAACAACAAAAGGGGATCACGGCACAATCAGTCCCATGCCAAAACAAAGACACAGAAACATCAATAGTGCATATTGAAAGGTTTGTGCACACAGGATCTTCAAATGCATGCCTGCTTCAGCTGAAGAAAAGCAAATCAATTTTTTGAATATAAGGAATATAATAATTTTTTGAAACCATGGATGTACAGCTACTACCAATCCTCCAAATGCAGTTATTTGAAGTTCAGATGAGTAAACCCCAGAGATCTACAGCACTCTATAAAGCCTGTCATGTTACAGTCATTTCCTGAACATCTTCCTTCATTTTACATCTTAAATAGTGCTTATTAAAAAGAAACGGTTACAGGAATTACCTCTTAAAGAAGCTGCAAATCCAATGCAGCACCTCTTAACAATTATAGCTACTATAGAGCCAGGGTATCTTTTCATATACTTTTTAATAGTACATCTGACAATTCTATATTCTGGTGGGTATGAAACTGATGTCTCATAATCCACTAAATGGATGAGGCTACAGTCACATATAAAGCCTCATATTAGCAGTATTCTCAAGGGCAAACTGAGCACTCCCATGATATGCACAAAAGCCTCAAATTTATTTCCATTTCAACTTTCCACAGTAACAGCTATTTTCACTCTCATCTACTCATTAAAAACATAAACAGAAATTTTTAGGAATGTAAGTACACTTTATCAGTTTTAGCCGATACTACCCATCCTAGTTGGCTTTAGAAATTCTGTAGTCACACACCCAGCCAGCATGAAAAATGCCCTTCTTTTTTCAAGCAGTAGTTTGCACCACTGCTGTGCTTAATGAGCACAGGACTCTACCAGGACTGGTGAGTGGAGCATGGCCACTTGAGGGGCAGCCCCTTAAATTGCTCCAAGCTGTCTGCCAAAGTGATCTCCCACCCTGTGCCAAAGAAGAATGGAGATAAAATGCCAATCTGTACATGTCAGGGTTTCACAGGTCGGGAAAGAGACAAGAGACACGACCTCAGAAAAATGACAGATCAGAGTTAAGACTTTTTTATCCAAACTGCGGGATCTGGACAGCCTACAACAGCAATTTTGAAAACACTGCATCAGTTGCATCCACGTCTGCTACTGCAATTCCCTGAAGAGGAGATTGGTTTTGAGGGAGAGCACGGACTGGGGGTTACCGTCACCTTGCTGGGAGTCATCTCTGTGAAGAAGGGATAAATTCACATTCCAAGACATGACAGCAGAGACTGGGCTCTACTGATGCCCAGACAAGCTCATAACATACCTGCACACCAAACAGAACATTTTGCTAACTGCTCAATTAACTGTTTTTAATAGAGTGTGTGTAAGAGGAAAAAACAGGTCATTCTTTTATTGGTTTTAAAATCTACTTTGGTTTCATTTTTAAACAATGCAAGGAAGAAGGTAAAGTTGCATGCTTTAATGCATAAACAGGGAAGAAAAGATGGACCATGCATGTAACAGTTCTGGCAAGAAGAAGCTACCAAATAGCATCTCAAGTGTCTCTGGGAAGCTGGAATAGGCAAAATTCCCCTTCTTGGCTTACAGAAAGTGTTCAGTGAGGTATTTTTAGTAGGAAACAGTTAAAAACAAGAACCCCACCACTGACTGTTCAGGTTCCTCATACAAGGTACCTTTCAATGCATTTAGTTATTCAATCCATTGTATTCAGCTATAATAGGAAAAATTTAATACTACATTCAGTTCCCCTGTAATGCTTGGTCAGCAACAAAAAGCACTCATGGTTCTTTTCTGGCTCTGCTGAGCAGTGTTGTGTGCAGACAAAGGAAGTGCTCCCCATGCATTAATATTTTGGCACTCCAGCCCTACAGAAATGAAGTTCCCCATAATTGCTACTAAATTTTTAAGATTTTTGGGACAGTATTTGGAAGAAAAATAATTCTAAGATACTTACCTTTATTCTGTCTTGAAGACTAAGAGAAGAGATTCTATCTAATATTTCAACTTAACAAAGAGATAAACCAGCAGAACTTCCCCTGTGGTTGAGAAACAGCAAAATAATGGTCCTGGATGGGCAGAGAGTGATCACCCACAAGAGTCCTTTAATGGGAAGATGGAAGAGATTGCTTTACTGCATCTCTGCTTCCAAGAGGGAAGATCATGATCAGATGAAAAACATAAAAAACCAGCAGTAGCCATGTCTTGTCAGTCAAAACAAATGATCAGTAATTTATGCTAACTCCACATCATTGTATTTTGTGATGGAAAAAACTGATGAGAAAAACAATATCAAATTTTAAAAACTACATTTTCTATCATTTACAAAAATACTTTATGCTGCACTCAGGTATGTTGTATTTAAGGAATGTTATGAAATATGTGGCTAATGAGCTGCTTAATTTCTGGAGGAAAGAAAAAAAGAGAGACAACCCTTCTGTTTATGTGGACTACCAGATTACATTTGAAGGTCCTGAGTACTATTCCTGACTCTTCAGTAGTTCACTAGATGAAAAAAAACCCTGAAAATACTCTGGTTTATTGGTTTGCCAGCAAAATATTTATACCATCCATAACTAAATCAAGATTGTGTTTGGTGATTTCTTGGAATGAGTCAGAGAAACAGGGGACTGTGTCATTCTTAATACATTACATGACTCATACACAGAGCAAGATTCTGCTACTCAACTTTTTAAATCAAACTTAGTATAAGGAGAGATCTTAGGGAGTGAACTTCAAAGCACCTATATGCACCAAGCAGCACAAGGTGTTGGCAGGAGTACCTCTGCTGCTCTGTGACATACTTGGTTTGTTTGGCAAAAGTGTGCAGTAAGAGCTCTTTTACTTTTGGTCCTTTTGAGCACTGAGTTTTCTACTAGGTAGCATTCAATTTAAAGAAAACCCAAAAGATTTAAATAATCTCTAACTTATGCAGCAGTAAGAGAAATAAGTCTATACACTGTTCACAATTTAGGGAAAAAAGCAAGTTCTTACTTGCTGGATGACATCCAGTCATGATTCCACTTGAGACCACTTCCATTACAGTTATAAAATGTAGGCAAACCACCTCTAGGTTAAACAATTCACAAACATATGTTTAATACAGAAAAGAAATGGAAGAAACCCAAACATAGCAGACTACATTAATATGTAACTCCCATACATCCCAAGTGGCCTAGATGAAGAATGGCTGGCTCAGAAAAAGGGGTACAGCACACCTGGGTTTAGCTCTGCCTGAGCCCCAAAAAAGACTTTAGGTAAGCTGGTGAGGAAGAGGATGTCAACGTATTTCCATGACCTGCATCAGAAACAGCTTTTCTCACCGGTAGTCTGGACCAGACAGATGTGAGCACTGGCAGAATAGGCTGCTGTTCTCCAGGGACCCCAAAGTGGCCACAAGAAGTGGCCATGCTAAGGGGACAACACTGTCTTCAGCACATTGCTCAGAACTGCAGTGATAAAGCCTGACCAGGCAGGTGTCCTAGGGCAAGCTGACATGTCACAAGGCTTTTTGGTGGGAAGCCAAGTGATGTATTTTGTTAAAATAAAACTGGACTCTGAAGTGAGTGTACTTTTTAATATTTGGTATGAAAAACTCAATTTTCAATCATCCTGACAAAATCTATTTTTGAAAAATAAAAGCATCCCTGCCTGAGCAGACCTGTGTCTGTACTAGCAGGTGCAGCAGAACTTGGACCTTTCGGTGAAAGGTTGTATTTTATCTCTGACATCATCCAGCTGAATACCATGACCAGAGTTCTAAAAAGCAAGCTATGCTTCAAAGTTATTTTCAAACATAGCTACATGAATGGATTTTCAAAGAATGTATAAATAGCTGTGTCTAAAACTTTACACATTGAACCTGACACATCTAAGTATTACAAGTTGCTTTTGAACCTCTTAGCCTGTAAAGACAGTAAAATGCAAGTATCACTTATTAAAGTACTTTAAAACTTTTAATAAATTAATATTCATAAACAAAAACTACTGTCTGCATCAAAAATAAAAATAAAAATCTGGGTTACTCTTGTGCTGTTAAACACCTTTCATGCTTAACCAAAGTTCTGAACACTAATGGCTTTATAAACCATTTACAGGAACCAAGACTCCACCATCAGGACAGAAGCAGGCTGGGAGTGAGGGGAACTTTTGAAATGTATAAACTGCCAAAGGGCAGCTACAAGGCAATGGGCAAGGCACCAGTGTGAGCCCTGAATTTTAAAGTTTGTTTTCAAGACTGTATCAGCATGTGATGGGTTGCTTTTCATATTGAGCATTTCACAAAAATCGTAAGCCACAAAAAACCACTTTAATTTAATGTTTGTGAAAACATTTTAAGTCTGAGAGCTAAAATTGTTGTGTTATAGATAATAAAAAGATACTTCAAAAAAAAATCCATACAACATTGTGTGTTTTATTTTCTTAATACTGTTTCAACAATTTCTGGCAAACGCTACTAAAGAAAACCTATGTCAATTAAATCAGCATGAAACCAGAATACCATCAACAAATGCAATAAGCTAACAGCCCTCTACAACGTGAGAATGAGGCTCTGAGAATGAACAAAAAATTGATCTTCAAAGCAAAAGGATTTTATTTGGGGGAAGGGTGGGGTGGGTGATGGTTGCAAACTTGTTACAGAGGCACAGAACTGATGGAAACAAAGGCCTTCCTGCAAGACTTACTGCAGAACTGCAACCCTGCAGTATCCTTTGATGGCCATCAGTCTGTGCGTTTATAACTCTGAGGATCCCCCTCCCAACATTTTTCTTAAATTGCCTATTTAATTTCCCTTATGGTGGACTGCAGTCAACACCCTCAAAGCAGACTGGATGCAGCAACTCCCTAATGCTGAGTGTGAACTGAGCAAAGCTCATGATGCTCCCAACCACCTGCTCGACTGGAACCTGGAACAGAGACATTTCCTCAACAGGGTTAGCATGATTTCCCAGTAATCTCCTGAAATTACTGAAGGTGTTTTCCCCTGAAGCTTCTTATGGAGACGCAACAGAAAAGCACAGGTTAAAACTTCCACAAATCAAAAAAATTAACACATATCTCCAAAAGGAAATTCAATCTAATTTAATTAGATATTACATGTAACATTCCCCCCATGACAAAATACCTAAGAAACTCCTTATTTTTAAGTAAATCTGCAACTGTAAACCATGCCAGATTTCGAGTAAATTGTGCAATTTCCTCTACAGGCTGCAAGCTCCTTTCCTGAAATACCATCCTGGTTTAACAGCATGTTCATTTATCTGCTTAATGGTTTGAAATGGACTAAAATAAGTATGCAAGTTGATCGTGGTTTGAATTTGCTGTTTCATTTTGTTTTCAATTATAACACCATCAGGAGAGCTGGTGTTTATCTGCTGAAATGTGCTTTTCATCAATAAAACATTCTTCCATCAGTAAGACACCTGTAACAATTTAAGTCTCTTCAATATCCTAAATCCTGGTTAGGCAAAATGTGTTAATACACAGAGACATTCCAAGCACAAGCACTGGCACTGAAGTTAGGTACTTTTATTAAAATGACTTGCTGAACTGCAAGGCCAGCAATGAATATCATTTATGATAAATGGAAACAATCGTCTCAAATGCAGTTTGCCCTATTCTTCCACCAGACCTGTTTTGACTGAAGACAAGTGCGGAATCAAAGTAATCTCTCTTTTTTCTCCCCTTTCTGATTTGGATTTTGGTTTGGGGTTTTTTTGCCTTATTCTAAGTAGCATAAACTTACTCTAAGTAGCAGCATTGTATGCATGGCTGTACAGAGAGAATCTCATTAAAAAGCTTATCTCATGGGGGCATTACTCTGAAAGCTCAACTTTTACAAGTTTCTATTAATGACTGCATTCCTTTACCAAGCACTAGTCACTTTTTATTTCAGTTAAAACCAAAAGGAGCATTTTAGTAGTTTTCAGAAGAATAAATTTAAGGTGAAATTTGGACACTACTAGTGGCTATGTTGGCTAACAAGTGTAATTAAAATGTACTTTATACATTATGCTAATTTAGGAAACCTGCCCACCACTGTGAATTTTAATATATATTTATGCTATAAATATACAGCACTGATGCTATTATGTATATCTAGAGGTAAACAAAACATGGGTTAACACGAGAGAAATCTTACAAGTGATACAGAACCAACAATAAATGCACACAATGATTATCTATTTGGATACAGCATCGTAACACCACAAATACTATTCACGGTTTTTACTCCTGTTATTTTTTAGTTTCTTATAATTTCCTTCCTTTTTCTTAAAGCAAAAGAAAACCCCACTTGTTCATATAAACATGGCCCCTGTACAACTCATCCCAGTTGTGCCAGGTCCCTCAGAAAGGGTACAATAGGATCTCTGCAGAGCTAATCCAGCAGGATGCTGGTGCAGTGATGCTCAGCTGGTTATAGCTCCTACAAGCTCAGATGGCATCAGCCTCACACAGAGCCAGGGCATGGTGCCAAACTCCCTCTCACCACATCGAATAATGGTCCTTTTACTCAGCATCTCTACATCCAAGACATCTGCAGTTCTGTTGGGTCTGTTCTTCTGCCTTGTGCATACCCCAGCTCTACTACTGGCAAGTTTAACAAACAGATAAGAGTACATCAAACCAGCTTTTTGCTTTTCCACAGTGCAATATTCCGTTGCAGTGTAACACACAGTAGCCAAATGAACCCTCCATGGTTATTACCCACCTAATGCTGTAAAAATATTGCTATGACATTTCGTCTGCTCGACCATTTTGAAGGTTAATTCTGTTTCCTATTTGAGATTTTCCTCTAGGTGAGCCATTCCATGCACTTTCTATTTACTGATTCCAAACAGCCCCCAAACTGTTTCATTGCTCACTCTCACTGTTAAGAACATATTGACTGGCTGCCTGCTCTGCTGTTTAATTCATTTATGCTGAGAGTCAGGCATGAAGACAGAATTTTAAATGTGACATTTGCAGGCTGTTGGGTCATTTGAAGCTCTGACAACACCAGGGAGTTCCTGACATACAAACTGGTCCTGATTTCCAATCTTCCATGTTCTGAACACATCAGAAATTTTTCCCAAAGGTGCAGATTTCAGCCAAAAGTTTCAAAATCCCTTGTGTTAACTTGCAGGCAAGGCTTGTACAGTTTCAGCTTTTTAAATAAAGCTTATGTTTCCTTTAAGGTAAAACCAGCACTGCCTCCAGCATGAGACTCAGTGCCTTAAAAGCACTTATTGACAAAGGTATTTGGGAAGATCTACGATAATAATTAATACACAGCAAGTTGTTTACAAAATTCTATTAAGGGACTTAGTGGATTTTTATTTGTTCTGGTTGATCCAAGCCTTTAAAAACAGCTCAGTCTGAAACCACAGCTTTAGCTAACATTGCCTATCTGGCTAAGCGCCACTCTGACCAGTACCAAGTTCCAGTTTTCAGTCTGGAAGTTTTCCTTATCTCAAGACAGTGAATGGAGTGCACCATTTTGTCTCTCATGATGCACTCTCATTATCTTCCCCAAATTTCAGGCGAATTTTTCAGAGCATACTTGATTACCTGAAAGATTCCATACAGACAAGATACCATTAGGAACGCAGTAATCTGACCTGTTTGGTCCTGATTTAAGAACACTATAGTAACTTGTCCCTGAAGTAGGACTCACATCTACGAAGTTTAGAAATTATTTATTTTATTCTGAGAAAAATCCAAATGACTGCAACACAATAGGTCATCTTGCTTCCTTTAAGGCATCCCCAAGAAGGGGGATGTTAAGTCTCCACAGTCATGTTTGAAATAAGTTTTATGTATGTTATTTGGACATAAGCTTTTCCACACAACAGGCAGGGCCCTCTGTGGCTGACAGCAAAATATGAGGAGACATGTGAATGCAGACTGGGGATCTGATTGAAAATCAGATGTTGAACTTTGAGAGAAGAACAAGAAGGGAATTTAGAATCTTCTGCACAGAAAAGATCTCTTCCTCCTCCTTGCTATACATTGAGGGAGATGTTACAATAAAAACTTCTATTCAATCCTAGCGTGTATGTCCACATCAGCCCTCATTTGTTTACTTAAACCAATAGCAGAGCATTGCATTTAAACAAAATTAGAAGGCACAATCTAGGAAAAATACAAACCTTCTTTTATAATTGTGCAAAACAAAAAGCAAAAAAAAAAAACCCTGTTCAAAGCAGAAACTATGATGACACTGCTATAGTTAGAAATAAAAGTGGTGCTAATTCAGAACTATACTAAGAGGAGAGATTGTTTTCCCTGCTCAACTCATCATGACAATTATTCCACAATAATGACTCCATACTTTGGCTGCTTTTTCAGGTAGGGGAATATGATTTAGGTCAAGATGCAAATTTGGAGATATTAATGGATTTTTTTCTTTTCTATCAGCAGAGAGACAACAATTTTAACAAGTAGCTCTGAAGTGTTAACCGTGTCATACAGCAAGAATCTTTTCATTGCCATGTTCAGAATAAGACTTTTATAATTTAATAGTTGTCATCTGAACAAGAGTATCTTGTTTATACATACTTCCAGCATGACGACATTAATTCTGTGTGACCTAGAAAAGCAGTTTAAGTATTACAGATGTTCATTATTTTCAAAGGAATTTTTAAACTAGGAAGACATACCTGGTGTATTATCTGAGCTACAGGAAGTTGTTCAGCATATTTTAGTGGTTCTGTTGCCAACTCTTCCTCTGGAAACCTGGGAAGAAATTAAGTTCACATTTGTCAAAGTTAGTACAATGTTTACCAAATTAAGTTAATGAAATTAAGTATTTCAGGGATATTGTTTTGCTTAAGACAAAGAAAAAGTGTATTTTATGACAGTAATGGAATATATTTCTTAAAAAGTTGAGTGAAAGAACAAATTTGTAGTAAACAGAAATGTGTGTAACATTTTGGATTTTTTTCCCTGACATAAAGCACAAATTTAGCAGCAGAAACCTAAGAAAACCTTTAAATTTAGTTTTAGGTGAACAAGGATTGGTGAAAGCTGGATTGAAATCTCCATGGAAAAGAAGTCTTACGCATTTACAGAGCAGATTAAGCACTGCTAACAATACAAGCTTCTTCACTCAATCCTGCCACCATAATTCAAATATGATCATCTCAAAAGGCAGGAGGGATTATTCACCATTTCTCGTTTTTGCTCCAAGTGCACATCAGTGTTTAGATGTGGTAGAAGTTCAACACCACAAATATTCATGCATTTGCCAGCATAGCAGTGTGTACTCCTGGTTGCCAAAAAGCTAGCGTGAAAAAAGAGTGAGTACTTCACAAAAAATATACATCATAACCCTTTAAACTTTGAATAAACTGTAGTTGCAGCTGAAAAATCAGAATTCATAAGCAGTCTCTTAAAAGAATATTTAAATGATAGTAAATTAATATGAAAGTATGTTTTAAACCCTTCAACCATACTGCTTTCATCTACTGGAACTGCACAGCATGTGCTACATTTTCGAAGTATCACTCAAGTTTTTCATCAGCCATTCCTCTATCTTTCTGAAGAGTTCTGAATATAAGAATTTGAGCACTATGACAAGAAATGAAGACAGAAAAAAAAGACCCTGACAAAAACAAAGCCTTTCTCTAAAGCTGATGCAGAATTATTTTCAGACAAAAACCAGGGCCAAGACATTATTTTCCAGGCTCAAACCAGTACCTTATGCCCATTCCAGTCAAAAAGGATCCACACCTGCTGGGTTAATGTACCTGCAGACCAGCTGCCAAGGTAAGAGCCAGAAACTACAGGCTTAGTCTCCGCACTGGGAGTCAACAGGCTGTGGTGAAAGAGAGGACAGTAAATACACATCTCTTCCCTTTTTCCACTACTGAATTTCTGCTGTGGTTTGAAAGGCTTTAAGCTCCAAATAAGAGTCTGAATATCCTGAAATTTGTAATGAACAGAATATGAAAGTATGAAAGTCTTACTGTGTAAGAAATTTAAAAGCAGAGAACAAAAGAAACACAGCAGTATTTCAAAGATCATAGTGACAGCCTGCCTAGAACCGTTTAACGTGCTTAAGAAAAATTAAATAAGCAGACTCTGAACTACCTAAGCTGGTCTACAGATAGAGCTCATTTACTGATATGGTTTTTAGAGTTTTTGGATTATTATGACAATGATGAATTCATACTTTTAACATGAAATTTACTGTTGTTGTAGTCCAACACAACCATCAGAGCTTAGAAGGGGCTGAGCAACTCCACTACAGTGTGCAGAAGGAATCTTTCCACTCAATTCCTTCCCACTTTCTATCATCGGTCCTGACTGGCAAACACACCACAGTCAGTGTGAATTGGAGATTACCTCTGTTCTACTGGGAGCCTGTTAGATGACACAACACCTTGATTTATGGATACCAGCTACACAAACCCATTTTTTACCCATAGTTCTAGATATGAAACAACTGTACACAACACAATATTCATCAATATCTTGAACGCTTATCTCCACAGCCTGTACAGGGACACTGTAAATCCAGGGGGGGAAAGAGTATCTCAAATCCCAAAATTAAACACTTGAAGCTGAAAATAACAGCTAAAATTAGAATAAACTTAATGTTAGCAGAAAGGGAAAATAAAAAATAAATAAAGAGGCTTGTCTGTCTCTTCTGTCAAGGACCTTGTACATTTGGCAATGTTTTCTGTCTAGACAGAATCAGCATTCCCTTGCATAGCCAAACACCCTCCTTGTCAACTGCAGGAAAAAAAGACCTTTCTTCAAATGACAACAAATTAAAAAAGATAAAGAAAAATTATCAAGATAATTTTAAGCCTTAGGAAGCTTAACTGAAAAGAAAAGTGGGAAAAGGAGAGTAGTATAAACATGCATTTTAAAGTAATTAGATTTAAATTGAAATTACGCTGATAGGAGCCTTCCAACATCAAGAAAAACATTTTATTTTTTTCTAATTTACTTTCTGAAACAAAATCAAGTCACTTGAACTACACTGCATTTTATATATAAATAACTTGTGGGATATAGATTAGCTAGATGGACATTCTAATGTATTTACATACACGTCTACATTTATATACTCACACTTTAAAATGTTTACACACACACACACACAGAGGTATTTTGGAACAGAAGTTCAGAACTGTTTTCTCAACATTTTTGTTGTAATGCCACAAACTTTTTGCATATGTACTCAGTGATTCACTGTCAAGTCTACAAAAGAGTTTTCATTCTCCTCTCCTGCAGATAAGCCTAAAATCCCCTGCAAGTGGGCACAGAGGATGTATTTTAACTAGTCACTTATGTAAGAACAGAGACAGCTCATGGCTAGTTAAGATCAAACCACATGAAACAGCTCACAAATGGCTGAATTCTCTCCCCCAAAGCAGGGGCTGTATCCAAAACTGGCTCCTCGAGGCATGTGTTAAGCCTTGAACCACGCACAAACATTCCCCAGCTGGGATGAGCCACAATGGTCACAGGGGCCACACTGACAATGCCACATCATGTGACTGCAGGACAGGACACCAGCCTAATTCACAAGCACAGATGCAGCCTCACCCTGTCTTTAAGGAAGTTTGGTCTTGGTTATCTTGGTCAGTTTTGCTATGGATCAAAGAAAGCCACTGTCAGGGCAGTTTGTACCAAGGAGAAAGAAACCTGCTGCAAAAACTGCTCCTTCATTTTAGCCCTAGGAATAGCAGCCCACCAGCACTGGGCCTCCTAGACTAGCAGAATGACCTGTAAAAAGCAGTCCTCTTCAAAAAAGTGTAAAGGTAGAAGGGCCTAGAGAGGAGAAGGTCAGCACAGAAGAGGATGTTCTACTTCCTCCTCTTCTGCAGGGTGGAGGCAAAGAACATATCAGAATAAAGATAATCTCCATCACAATTCTTCTGACTTTGTCTCTCCTTTTCACAGAGGAACACAAGAAAATTGGTTACTCCTTCCAGAGATAATTTCCAGATGCGTGGGGAGGCTTTCACTTTTGCTCAAAACTAGTTATGTCAGGAAAAAAATCCAAATACAAAAACCATCTCAGCTGATGGAATTTGTGCTCAAATCACGTGTGGCAATTTGAGGCTGTAATTTCACAAAATTAGTTGGCCTCACTGTGTTTAGTTCATTCATATTTGACACTTAAACCTTTATAAAATTAAGGGCTAATTTGTTGTAATACAGTTTTCTTTGTATGTTTAATTTCTTTCAAAACAATTCTATTACAGAAACAAAGGTAATTTCTCATGAATTAATTTTCCAGTAAGGAACAGTCCTTTCTGTCTCAATTGAGCATGACAGCAGAGTGCTGCCAACAGTGGCAAAGCAAGCTAACACAGTGGCATATCAGCATATACGGCATCATGCCTGACAGCTGGTAATGCAAAGCATAAGGAGATCTTGATTTTCAGGGAGAAGACTAGAAAGAAATGTAAAATCAGAAGAGAAGTGAGAAGCAGTAAGAGATAGCAGAAGAGGAGGATCTCAAAAAATTCAATTTAGAAGTTATTTTTATACTGCCACTGTGACTGCTCTTAGATGAAGGAAAGTGAGCATGAAACAAAAACTGTGGAAAGTGAATCTAAATCCAGTAAAAAGTGTCAAGATATTTAGTGAAATATCTTATTTGTTATTTTTATTTGCATGCTTGCTCTTGAGGGAGAAATCCCGTGAAAGTCAATGTGTGCTAAAGAAAAATAAATTCCAAGCATGAGGAGGTGGCACATTCTGCCACAAGTGCTAATCCAGCCCATGGTCTTTCACACAGAATAGCTGCAGTGGCTTTAGGGCAGAGATGTATTTTATCTTGTGCAAGTATTACAAAAATACAGGGTGGAGAAAAGTACAACATGTGATCACAAACTGGTTTGCTCATGGCAGAAATTGCCTGTTAAGACATTCAAGAGACAGAAAAGTCTAGGTAATGTAAAACCTGGCTCTCTCGGTAAATATAAACATTCATTAATTATAACAGGCAATGGGACTAGGCTAGTATTTCTTCCTTCTTACGTGGTCCCTAGACTTGATATTTTGGACAGCTCACAGAATTTCATGCCTATGACCCATGTACAGGTAACATTGCAGATCTTTTGAAACTGTTGTTCCCTGACGGTAAGTCCTAATAAATAACCACCTCTCTTGGAAACTATACAAACTGCAAATCAGAATGTGAACAGGGTACAAAAGGCTATCAGAGACAAAAATGCATTGGAAGAAGGAGTTTGGGGATCACCATCTTTCCTGTAGACACAAATGATTTGTACTGCTGAAGTGCTGCCTGGCTTGTTTGAGACATGACTTCTGAATTATGTGAATGGAAATTCTGGATTGGGCTGTCCCACCTGTAGAAGTAGCTCTAAGCAGAAACACTGCAACTGCTAGGACAGTCTGCATGACACCAAGGGATGCAAATAACACAGCAGTGCCTAAATCTGATACCCAAGACCGAAAAGCTGAAATTATTAATCTAGACCTGTATAAAGCACTGATAGCTTTATTGACTGTAAATACATGAACACACTTGCATCTGGCAATAAAAAGAAAACAAAATACCAAAGCTTTATGTACCACATCAGAAAAAGTTATTAGCTTTCCTATTAACGAGAGGCTGAAATGGGCTATGTCGGGTTTGAGTGAATAGTTTTTAAAATTGGCCATTGAGAAATTTATCTACCATATCCATAGTACAGAAGATTAAGAATTAGACCTTGGATTGATGCCAGGTACTAGATCTATCTGTTAAATCCTAACTTCACTCATATTTAAGAATGGGTATGTTTAAACAACAGAAGCACAAAGATACATGGAGAACACCAGTGCTTGAAAAGGTGAGAACATGCTTAACTGCTCTTCTGCCAACGGTGTGCTCATCAAAGATTTTCTTATCTTTATAAAGGAATGCCAGATTTGCCTACACGCGTGTTTGCCGCATGGATACTCACAAAGGAGAGAAGCAAATACTCGAGAGCATCATCATTCCAGTGAACTTCCTCACATCTTCTTCCTGGCACAATGTCTTTAGCCAAAGAGTCAACACTCAGTGTACGTTTTGTTGTTGCAAGCTTTGCTCAGGTGCGTGTGGATGTCTCCCCTTAAAGATCTAATAATGCAAACAACTTCCTTCAGTCCCCCAGTCCTGAGCTCTGGTAAGCTGGGCAGCAGGGAGCTGACCTTGGGGGACCTCACAGGGCTATCTCACAACACTAACACTCATCTTTGCCATTCATGGCTGTGGACTCTGAACATCACATCTTTGGACGGGAAAACCATTAGTGCACATCCAAAGATGAGGAGAGGAGGGAGCTGTGGCGGAAATGCAGGAGCATTTCACAGGTACAGCAAAGAACACGAAGATTCTCATCCACAAATGCTGTGACATCCACTCAATAATGCTTGCAGCACCTTCTGCAGCAGATGGCAGACTATCAAAGACGGCTTCAAAAGAAGATTGCACAAAAATGAACAATAGAATATGGAGATAAAGGAAAAAAATAAATTGACAGCAAAAATATCTTTGATGCAATGAAAAACTAAATCAGTGTTAGACACAATCAGTTTTATAATTTTTTGAAGAAGGAAGCTACTGACTTGCATTGTCACAAAAAATTAATTACTTCAGCACGCTGGCCTTTGCAGAGATATTCGTGTGGAATAAAGCAGCAAAACATCTTACAGTTCAGAAATGAGAAACACTTTCTGTAATCTGTTCATTTCTTTTCCAATAAATGTGAAAGATTTTGACCCAAACTAATCATACACTTATTCCTGGAGTTTAAAAAGTACCTAAAGTCTGTGAATGCACTGCACTTTAATGTTGGACCTGATCATAAAAGATCTGCTGGTGTTCCCAGAGTCTGCCAGACACATTGAGTTATAATCTGCTACTTCATAACCTGGATAAAAATTGACTAAAACAAATATTTACCCCATGTTTCTGTGATCCACACAATTTCTTATCTGAAGAATTTCAGGTGATTAACCTTTGTCAAGCCACATATTCTTAACCATCCCAAGATCCTAAAAAAAGGTTATAGAAATCTATAATGTATTTTAACACAGGTTGACCAATATTGCCTCTCTTCTCTTTTCTGGCCAATGACTTTTGTAAAAAAATTTTGCTGAAGGGGTTCTCTGTTCTGCTTGCTCCTATTTTAATTCTGAGTCAAGACATAGGGAAGGAATTAAAAAGAATAATAGCTTAAGTAAGCAGAACTGACTTTCCTGCTGCTGGAAACCACATGACCTATAGGGCTTCATTTTGTTATCTCAACTATTCCACATTTTAGGTAAATTAGAAAAATCTCTTTTGAATTAATTTAAAACTTCCACACGATGATGCTGCTGAAGCACAAAATGCTAATCAAAAGTTGGAGATAAAAAGACCCACTAAGTCTCTCCTCTATCACTGAAAATCACCATTTGAGTCCACAGCTAAAAGTAGGTGCTCATTTCTTAATGCTAATTCATTCTCACAACAGGCAGGTTCTGTGGGGAAGAAAAAAAAAAGAGAACAAGAATCAAATTCCCCAAACTTGAGGCATGTTTATAAAGACAAGTCCAGCAATATCAGAGAAGCTTCTACTGATGGTCCAAACCAGTCAGAAGAGAACACTGCCCACCTCACTGGGCAAACGTTTGATCCAGTTTGAAGTGCACATGTGCTGTACCTAAGAACTAAAGCTGCAAATTTCCTCCTTGAATCCAGTCCCTCCTGATTGTATGGGAAAATGCTTCCAAGAGTGGCTGAAAACCACACAAGTTATTATCATTCTGTCTGGAAACCCATGACTGAATTTAACAGGAATCTCAAAGAAAAAGGTCCAAATACTCCCATGCCACCACACCACACATGCAGTTTAAACACTGCTACCAATACATGTTGAAATTATACTTTCAGCTGGATAAAGCAAGCCTGTTCATTTTCCACAACTGAAAGTTTATTCACAGTGCCTGGTCTTTATGTAGACCAATTCAACACCACCTGCCAGTGCACTGGAGGTCAGGAAAAGCAGTAGGAAGATGTTTTTAAATAAAAAAAAAATGGGAATGTGCCAGGATAGCAAATGCATTATTTAGTAGCCACAATTAGTCTTTATAGCAAAGTTCATTTTGTGTTAAACACTACTGTTCTTTCCTGCACATATTCAAACTAAACAATGTATTTGCATTGTTTTGTATTGTTACACTTGTCAAAAAGCACCTTCTGAAAACCCCATAATACACATATTTTAAGTCCCAATATTCTACACCTACAGTACATACTTCTATTTTTTCAGTTCATGAGTCACATAATGTACCATCCAACTAAAATTTCTCATGAGACTGCTTAGTTCAGTACAAGAATCTGTCAAAGTAGCAGTGTTCTCTGCCCAAAACCATCCTCAGACCTTTCACCTTACTCCTTTCATTTCAAGCTTTCCATTTTGCTTTTTAGATCCTTTACTCTAATTAATCAAGGGAGGTAAAACCCAACAAAATTACAGGAATCTTGTTTCTAAGGTACTTTTGGAGACCTTCCAGTTCAGCCTCCCAAAACCAGGTCAAAGCCATGGCTTTGTCCAGCTGAATCTTCACAACCTCCACAACCCCTCTGTGCTAACTCGCCCTCTTTGCAAACATTTCTCCTCATGTGCAACCTGAACCTCCCAAGCCACAACCTACAGCCAATGCCTCTTGCCACCACAAGAAGAGTTTACCTTAACCACCTCTGTAGCTACATTCCAAACAGCTGCAGCCTGCTATTACATTTCAGTCTTTTAAGGGTAAGCAAGCCCAAATCTCTCAACCACCTCTCACAGGATGTGTGTCCTAGGCCCTGACCATCTTGGCAACGCCTCTCCACTGCCTCAACATCTTTATTGAAGGGGAAGGCCAAATGCCAGACACAGCGTTTCAGGCAGAGCTTCAGCAGCATCAAAGAGAAATGATAACAGTATTGCTCAGTCTGCTAATCAGACTCCTCCTCATGTAGTTCAGCAGGCAGCTTGTCTTATTGATGATGACAGTACTGGTGCCCATCACCAACTCCGGATCCTTTACAGCAGGGCTGCTGATCAGTCTGCCAGACCCCAGTCCCTACAGATAGAACATTACAAGGGAAGACACCAACTGTACTTCTATCTACAAGTGTATAAATGTGTATATTGGTACCAGTATTAGACCCAGATTTCTTGAAACATGCTATATCCTAGGCATTCAGAAAATTAATCATAAAAATTACAGTTCTGGGCTTTTGAGAAATGGTTTACTGTGCAATCATGTCTCTCCTGAATACTAGATGTTGCTTTTGATCTTTTATGATACAACATGATCAGCAACACATTTCCACAACACAGACAACCAAGACACACCAAGAATTACAGAACACTATACTGCAAAACTTAATCAACTCTTTTCCCCTTTTTCACCAGTGCTGTTCCTCTCTGTAGGCAACTCTAAGGGTCCTTAGAGTGGCCACGCAGACAAAATTGAGAAGCATTCCAATCAGCCAGCAGTAAATGCTTCATTCTCCTATCAAAGTGTGTACCTATGTAACAACATGTTACCTATGTAACAACATATTGTCCTTCTATTGCACATTAGAAGGACTTTTCTTCATAGAAAGCTGCACAGAATGTATGCAGCTCTTAAGCTTTTTATCAGTCTTATCTTTGGAACCATGATTTTCTGTTATTTATAGATGACTTGTGCACTGCTTTTGTCTGGATTCTCATTTGTTCTTGTTAATGGCAGATGAAACCTCCAGTTCAAATATAAATACTTAGACAGATTATATTCTCTGAGGCCAAAGTACTGGAGGTTATTGAGTCTGCTGACGTTGAACAATAAATCTGTTCATGTTTGATCCTGTAAAGCAGTAATCCTTTTTCTTCATATCAGTATTTTATGGTCTGCCTTTCTGTCCTCACTTATTCATAGCATTAGAACCAAAAATGACTTGTCTCCTGTCTACCACAGACTGCTATATATTAACCAGAGTGTTCTATATTAAGTTCTGTGATTTTACAAACTTTATAGCCTTTAAGCCCATACAATTTAAGTGGCCCCAGGAACAAAACCAGAAGCAGCAGGTCATACTTATCCTGGGCCAAGTACATGGCATGCCATTTGCTAACCTCCCAACAGGCACACACACCTGAGAACTACCCTGCCTATCCAGGAAAGCCACTAGGTGTGAGGCCCGTGAGACAGAAAGAAGGGCTTTATTTCCTTGTGTTCAGTTCAGTGCTGCTCTAATTCCAGCACCTGTCACTTACGCCTATACAAGACATATATTGGGATTTGCAAGTTACTCCTAGCTGCAAAGCCAAACAGTAGGCTGGAGAAGTCAAACTTCTAATATTCACAGGTGGTTGCTAATCCAAATACTTGACACAAAATCTGGCATCTCAGACACCTGCCAAGTCCAGATTTCCGATTACCTCAGCCCCTTCTTGCTGGGAAGGCACAGATGCAGTAGCTCAGAGCGTGCCACAGGCTATCAGCACCCTTTCTCTCTGCAGTCTCCAAGGAACAAGGCTAGAGCAGGAATAAAAACAGCTCTGAGGGCTACAGGCATGTCCCTCCCCTTTCTTTTTTCTCATTTACCTTCAATTCTTGTACAGATTTATTTGTCTTACTGCAAGAGTCAAAAGATAAAACCATTTTAATAGGGAAAAGCTTATTTACAAAGTTTCTTTTATTTACGTATCAATTCTGCAGCTTGGTAAATGCCAAGCGATGTTTAAGCAATCATCAAAGACCTTCTTTATAATGCAATAAAGCAAAAGCTACTTCTATGAAATGTAAGTTCCTAAAAAATTAATTAGCACATTTTTCAACAACACCTCTATGGGATGGACCTAGCTGATAGTAAAAATACATTAGTAGAATTATTACAGTAACAAAAATGTCTAACGAAGACTAATATTAAATGGTTATTTTTGAAAATGGGACTTAAAACTTTTAAAATTAAACCTTCAGTATTCAGTCATGCCCAAACCTAAGCTGACCATGACTTTCTAAGACTGTCTTACGATTGTAGAGTACATACAGCAAATGGTTTCACCTGGTTTTACTTTCAAAAACAAAACACAAAAAAATAGCAAGTTCAGTCTTTGTCAGGGGACTGTTCCATGTTATTTCCTTTTAGACAAATGCAAGAATTTACACAAAAATGATTTACAACTTTAACTAAGATTGAAGGCCGAGTATTATTAACGCAATCTCAGTCTTTATCTCATATTTATGGTAGATTCCTCCATTATTTAAGTAATTTCCTGCAAACGTTTATAATCTACAGAACATTGCATCAGTAAATCTGAATGTTAAGTGTACATTATCAGTAGACACCACCATCAAGAGACTCTGTAAAGCAGAAAAGATCACGATGTCAATTTGTCACTCAGTTTTTAGAACTTCAGCCTCTCAGTACACCTTATGCAGAAAAACAAAATCTCCAGTGCTGGTAAGATCTTCCACAATCCCACACATATATATATGAGTGTGTCTGTGTGTGTATACACATGCATAAAAGGCAGCTTTGAAACTAAGGCAAAAATTAAACATTTCTTAGTTCATTTAGCACAGATAATGAAGCCAGATTTCTCTTCCGACACCTTCAGATGGAAAAAATAACAGTTACAGAAACAACGGAACAACTCCAATTACACAGTAATACGTTTAAGAAAAAAAATCCAAATTGAGGGAGGCACAAAGCAGGCAAGAGTTGAAAGATTTTGCTCTACAAAATTTTACATGCTACATATTATCAAATATATGAAGTCCAGTAAAGAGTTTACATTCTGTCTTGCACCTTTCAACTTCATATTTTACATGTTTTGTTGAAAACAAACTTCATTTTTGAACCACCTGTTTTCTCTCATGTTTTCATGAATGTTCAATGCACCTGTCACCAAAATAGCACGAGTACTTTGAATGGAAGCACCATGGTGTAAGGTGAGGGGTGTGTCTTTATTGTATATGTTCATTGCTCAGTTACAGTGGATCCTCACTCATGAGTGAGACTCCCACACACTACTACAATATAAGTAATCAAAACCATTGGCACTGGATTTTTTTACAGCAGGAATACCAAAGTATTTTAATAGCTATACCACGAGGCCCTTCTACTTGCATCACCATATACTGGCTTTGGAGTTAATAATAGCCAAAAGCACATGATGGCAATCAAGTATGCTGGTCTTCTACCCAAGGAAACTAAANCGTTCTCCAACCAAAAAAAAAAAAAAAAAAAAAAAAAAAAAAAAAAAAAAAAAATTTCTTGCTGCCTTTTAAGACTAATACCTCTGTTGCAATTTTTCTATGTGTATTCTGTAGAGGCTACATGGTACAACAAAATTGTACTGCAAAACTCAGAGTATGTGTTGACTATTTGCGGTTAGTGTATATATTCTTTATGGCTGCTGGTCAACTGAGATTTCATGGGCATAAGCTTTTTATACTTTAATGTTTTATTTCCTAAGAAAAAGAAACCCAGCTAATAAAACCCACCAAAAAACCCCAATCAAAACACCAACACAAAAAACCCCAAGCAAAACACAAACCCCAAACCCTGCTTCTGCTGCATTTATCAACACTCAGATGAATGCGGCAAACACACCCATCCCGACCGATGAATACCTAAGCCACTTTGAAATGAAAAATTTCCATTTCAGTAAATATACTGCACAGTAATATACTGAACTTTCACTAGACAGCTGCTCAGTGACTGCAGTTACTGTCTTATTACAGAGTCCTGGACTGAAACATGATAATACAGTATTTACTGATGCACTGTATTCACTGAGAGAGAGAAGGCTGGCAGACAGATATCGAGGGGAAGCAGCACCAGAAGAAGAGCTGCTCTGCCGGGCTGACTGCTAAGCAGCCAACAACGCTCACTGCAGCACTTGCCCTTTAGCACAGGCAGGGCTCTGCTCGTGATTGGGGCAGCACTGCAGTGCCGTTGCCTTCTCAGAAGAGCTGGCAGCCTGTAGTCTACAGGGAAGCCACATAAACTCTGGTAAAATATGATTACTGACAAGAAAATGAGAGTGCTGTTGGCTCTCCACAGGTAGAAATTCCTGAGGTCTTCCACTTCGCTCAAGAATGTGTCGTTTCTTGTTATTCAAAAACTTCTGCTACTGATCTTATGGCTATAAAAATATGTTGACCATGTATGGGCCACCACATCTTCAGTAAAACCACTATTGCACAACGGGTGTTTTCAGTGAAAAACAGAGGACACTGAAAGCTTGTATAGTCTGAATTTAAGACAATGGCATAGCCAAGTGCAACACAGACTGGTAAGGTTATATTATCGTCACCTCAGGAGTACAATGAAAGAGTACAATGAAGGTCTGGAGTTTCGTTTTGTGGTTTTCTAGTTTGTTTGTTTATTTCTAAATAAAACATAACAGAACTACTGATCTCTTTGACATACACATTAACCCTTATAGACTAACCACATACATTATGTCAAAATTATTTTCTACAGGAACTTTATTCACTCCACTGTAAATTGACAGTACAATATTGTAACTTACTGTTTGAAATCTGTTCTTTGAACAAACCAATAGTTTTAACTGTATGTACACAGTAGAGCTGTAAAGGTAAGCAAGCCCAAAGTGAAACTGGCATAGGATAAACTGCAACAAGAGAGAGAATCCTGAGAGAGAATACTCCAAGCAGTATTGGAATACTCCAAGCCAAGTCTGGAAATGCCTCAGTCAGCTCATAGGAAAGATGTTATTTCACAGTAGCCACTTTTGAAAGTACAGCAAAACACAATGGAAGCCCTCTGTCTGCTACTTGCTCTGTGAGCCCCCAGCCCAGCTATGAATACACCATCGTGGCACCAGCCCACACAGTAACAAAGGCAGATATGCAAAAAAGCCAAAATCAGCATGCACTTTTTTACCTATATGTGGAAAGACTAGTCTAAGACATTAGAAATAATAAATTTCTAAATTTAATAAGAAATATTAAATTTCAATGACTATTGTACAAAACCACAAATGAAAAAAAAAACACAAACAAACAAACAAACCAACAAACAAAGAATATATTTCAATTTGGTGGACACCGTTTCCACAAGTTTATTCATCTGCAGAAAAGTCTTTTGCAAGGTGGTTTATTTGCTTGCACCACCTAGTGGGGTTTAGTTGAATCTACCAAAATAGTCAGAGGTCAGTTGTGTTCCTACCTCTTGGCATTAGTGACAGACTGTATTTTCTCACAACATAGTGTTTCAAGCTTCCACGACCCACTAATAGCACTACACTGCAGACCTTCCATTCATCTATAAAAACACAGCACGAAAAATGCAAGAAAATACCTATTTTTCTTATATTAAGTTCTGCAGGAACTTAACAGGGATGTCACAGAAAACTGTTTCATAAAGGGATGTTTATGAGTTTCTAATTCAAAGTACACGTCAACAGTACCTTGTCAGAGCAAACCACACAAACTCCAGAGTCTGAACACATTGTTAGGTGATAACAAGGCCACACACGGAGATTTTTAAGATTTCTGCAGACTTTTGATCAAACCCCTGGCAGAGGCAGGCACACGGTGCAAACAGTTCTGCCTGAATGAGGGCTCTTCAGGCAGCAGCAACCACTTGTGACATAGCCAGCTGCAGCAGGAACAAGCACCCACACTGCCTCTGTCCTGGCTCCAGGTTGTTCCACCACAGTTTGTGCTCATAACCTGGCTGCCTTATACTGCACTGCCCCAGCACAAAACTACTACATGAAGTCCAGACACACTGGAAAAGTTTATCAGGTCAAACCCCAATCTGATAATAAACAATTAATTAAATTTGCCTCTTAGGACTTGTATTGAAATGCTAAACTGATCTTATCCAGAATACATTCTTCTCCTAGTTAGTCCTAGGAAAGAACTCACATACTGGAGTAAGAAGTCTGTTGCTTTTGATCTGCAGCAGAAGTCGTGCTGTAGAGGCACTACAGAATGTTTTTAGATGAGGCAATTAAACAAGAGATCATTGCTAAAGTACTTCTACATCTTCCATGTGAATTTTGCAGAGAAGGGACCTTAAACATTTACAGAAATTCACACCACCTTTCTTTCTTACAAAATTTATTATTTCATTATTTCAACTTAATCAGTTTCAGTTCTCACTTTCATACAGACTTGTATTTGTAACTCTGACAAACAGCAGAGGAGAAAAAATGCTATACCCACTTTACAATAAAGAACACATCACAAATGTTTCATTTGGATGCACAGGAAGACTTTGGGGAATGATGCAAGACTTTTTTTACCCTTCTATAAACTTCCATATGAGGGAAGAGGAGAAGAAAATATTTTTGTTTCACAGCGGTTTATAAAATAAGCAAAATCTGTTTATTTAGAAACAATGCCTCTTTTAGCAAAAGAAACAGATGCCAGTAACAACTGCTCTGACATGCACGCAAAGCCCCAGGCTACGGCTCTGTCTAGGACAGTTAAGTACCATCTACTACTACACGCAGAATCATATTCTAACAATGTGACAGGATAACCGTGCTGCAGCCAAGCAGGCAACAACACAGTTGTTTGAAGAAAAGGCAAGAATTGAGTCAGACTGTATTACAAAGACAGGATAAAGTATTTGTTGTTTCCCTTTTTGTACTCAAACTTGCAGGTTGTTTCAATCCTCACATGAAGCACTTTTTCAGGACAGAATATTAAAGTGATTTTTTTCATAGTTTTCTTATATAGTTAAGGTTTAAAAATGGGCCATTTTGCTCTATGAGGACTAAGATCAAATTTAAGACAACAGCTACACAGGAAGTAGGAAAGAAAAGATGCCTGCAATTTTATCCCGTGTACATCTGATGCTCACCCATACAAAATCTAACCCTCCACAACTATGAAGCAATATACAGGCAAAACACTTATCCAATACCAATGCACTGCAGAATGCTGACTCCATTCAAAAGACAAAAAAGACAAAGAAAGTATCAAAGCTCAGGCTTTAAGTTAAGTCACTTTGCTTTAAGTCACTGATATCAGAATATAGGTTCAGAAACAAAAGCACAGGCAACTGACTGTATCTGTTATTTTATCTAAAGGTGCTATGAACGGGCAGCTCACACCCCTAAACTTATCAATGTGGCTCTTTCCTGAAATTTTTATGTTCACAACTTCTAAAGCTGCCTTTGCCACTCCTATCCTGAAGGGCAGGCCTATGTGGGCCAGTTGACCCCATGTACCATTCCATGAAGAACTCACAGTAGTGCCACTGTGGAACCACATTTATTAGTTGGACTTTTGGTCATGTTTATACCATAAAGGACATTTTCAGTCTACCCTCCAGCACAGATTAAGCCTGCAGTTGCTCAGAAAACCATCTTCAGAGAAAAAAATGGTAAGAAAAAAACCCCAATAAACAACAACTCATGAAATTTTCAATCATTTTTAACTAAATTCACAGAAGTATCTCCTTAATAGGGTCTAATGGGGACTAAACACTAAAACTTTATCAATAGTGGTCCTGTTTTTAAATAAAGACAAGCTGCTGCTTATCACGGATTTCCAAGATAAAAGCTGAGCAGTAATCATATTTGCCTTAATTTCATTTTTATTTTTAATGCTTTATGAAATGGCCCTCATATTTTCTGTTACATTTCTGCTCTTTTTACTCAGCTATTTTCTAAAGCACTGGTGGTTGCTATGGTAACTTTGGCTTTTTTCCCCTCAATGTTCATGCAGGTTTTCATCAAACCCAATGACTTTTTTTTAATCTTATCTGCTCTACAACAATAGTTCTTTGACTAAGGTGCTGGATACTGTACCAGATGAGAATCCTAGTATTTCACAATAGCAAATGAAAAAATAGTTCTGCTAAATTCTGAAAACTAGCAATTAAAGTGGGGCTTTTTAGGGGGTTGGTTTATTTGTTTCTGAATGTCTGAGTACATTTCTTTCTTCTTTTTAATCTGCATATTATTCAGGTGAAAGATAAAGCCAATTTTTAAAAATAGCAGTGCTTAAGGAACAGAAGACCTTGTGTGGAAACTTTTTGAAAGAAAAGTAATCGCTGTTGTTTCACACAGACTAAGCAGGACACAACTAAACTAAATGAGAACCATGTCAATTACTGCATTTCCACTACAGATTAACATGGGTCCAAATCTCCCTGTCACAGAAAAAAAAATACTTCTGGTCATTTGAACACAGTATTTCTTAAGATCAGCACACAGCTTATTACCAAGTTGATCTGTAACCTACAGGAAATAAACTGCATATGGCAACAAACAGATGGAGTATATGCAAAGGTTTGGGCCACTTCCAAACACTCTTCCCTAAGATTCTATTTCAATGTGTTCTTCCAAGAATATTTAAGTTTAGGGCTAAATTTTTCAATGCAGCTTTGGTCTTAAAGTTTTGCTTTCCCTTGTATTAACGCAAAGGAGATGAATTCTTGGTATTTTCTACAGGACAAGCTTATCTTTCTCTGCTCCAGATAGGAAGAACCTCTCAGGAGGACTTACCATCTTACTCACCAAAAGTGATACACACAGCCATTCAATCAGACTGAGCTGATTAAACAGCACAAAATTAAATGAACATACCAGACTGAAAATTCAAAAAAATAAATCCACACCAAACTTTTAGCAACAAAGAGATTAACTACTTCACTCACTAAATGAGGTCCACAAGTAGTATTACTGGACTAAAGTTTTAGTCCAGTATAATTACCTGAACCCAGCCCCAGACTTCGTACTGTTTACAGGCAGGGCCGTACTGGAGACAGTTTGGTCCAGTTCATCAGAGCAGGCTATTGAAATAACCTTTGCTAAAATTAATTCACCTTCAATAGTGTCATTTTCCTAAGCAATATCAAAAACATGAGCAAAAAGAGAGAGGCTTTACAAGCTAAGAAAATTACTGTTTCATAAAATTCAACTCTGAAAATGATTTTGTATTACTTTCTCTGGGGATGGGTTGCATTCAATATCTATTTGCCTCAACTAATAACTCTTTTTGTCTTTTAGTATGGTTATGGAAATTTGCCTTAATTTCAGGCTTTATAATCAGAAATACATTATGTATTTCAACTTGAGTAGATGACTAAAATGTATATTGCTGTTATTTCTGATTATATTGATTTCCTGATTCCCTCCTCTCCTATTAATTCTTTTCAATTCAGTCTGTAAGAAGCATACCTAAAAATTACTCTTCTATTTTACAAGGACAGGTGAGAATAAATAATCTACAATTTGCTTTGCTTCATTTCAGCAATTTTGTTTCTTTTCAAATTTCTAGTGAAGTTTGCTTTATTATATAATTATTCTTTTTACAATTCTGATTACATTTAGCAAAATAATCTGATTACTAGATGAGCACAGTAGGCATAAAATGCATTAATACATTAATTATTCCCTGTTTCAATTTACATTACCCTAGTTTTACTGAGACTTCAGTTTGTTACCTTGTGCAGGTTGCATATTCAGTTGGCACATTAAAGATGGTTGGATTTCCTCAGTAGGTGGGCTCTCCTTTCTAATGATATCTGTATCAGCCACAAGTTCTACAGCTTTCTCTTATGCTCACAGCAAGATACAGGCAACAGTCACACAGCAATTAGGTCTCTTCCATAGCTGCATTTTATGATATAACTACCAAGATGTAAAATGAGCTTCCCCTCCTCCCACTTTTTCTTTCCAGTCTCAGTGTATCTTGTAAAGGACTTCCTTTTACATCCAGAGAAAGCAGAAAGAAACAGTTAGAAACCAGTAAGAAACAATTACCTAGCATATCTAAAAACTCAACTAAGTACCTCTTGGGTGATGTACTACCATACGTAACTACCACATCAAACTGCTAATCACTATTATTCTAAGACATCTCTTGCATCTATTATTTTCATCCATAAAACGCACATAAATGTACACAAAATTCAATGCAGTGATAATGATAATCTTTTAAGAACTGCACTGTAATTTTAAATGTTTTATATTTACTATTATCTGAATTTAAGAACAGTCATAATATGGCACAGAATTACCAACTGACTCATGCATACTTTTCCATAGTGTTAAAGAAATAATTATGTTTGCACAAAACCACCATAGTGCAATATAATAAGAATTTTGTGATCAGAATCCCTCTGTTTGCACAATACGTACAGCTACATACAAAAACTACATTTTTTTCTCCCACACTCCACCACCAACTGGAAGTGTGTCCCCCTCCGTGACCTTTCCACAGCTTGCAGTGTTGCTGGAAGCATCCCCAAGAATGACAACTGGAAAAGCTGTTTTCATGAGATGGTTGCTTGTTAGTAACTGAACAGACACATCACATAAATATAAGGATTATTACTATAAAATATTTAGAGTGACACTGATGTAAACCAACTTTGAATCTATGGAATGAGAAGTCTTCCTGCCACAGCTAGCTAATACTTTCGCTTGTCCTTCCTAAATTACTTTATAAACCCACAGATTAATAAACAGTCTAATATTTTTCAGAAGTGTCATTAGATTTGTAAGCCACAAAGAACTATTCCGATTTAAGGACAATTTCCTATCTAACCACATGTTTTGTGTGCACATACAGTTTCCAGTTTTAAAACATTACAGCAGAGTGCAGATTTATCCATTTTACAGATATGCCATATATTTTTATGGAGACATTTGTAAAAGCTCCTAAGCATCTAATAAGATAGAAGTCAGCTCAGAATATTTTGTAATAAAGTATCTGCTAGTAAAAACTATATCAGAGGCAAACCACACACAAAGGAAAAAGGAACTAGGGCACTCTATTTGACAGCTGAGGAAGAAACAGAGGTTACGTCCTCTATGGCTGAGATTTAGAGCAGTTTCACTTAGTGGCTGTTCTGCTCCAATTCCCCAGTTAAAATTTAGACCTACAGCAAGAAGTCTTCATTCCTATTTTATTCTAGCAGGAAGTCATGGTTCAGACTCTTAAATAACCAACAGAAAAAAAAATACTAGCCAGTGGGGAACTATGAAGCTTAAATATTATGTTACAGTTAAATTGAGATAAACCTAAGAGTAACTACAGGGTTCACTATATTCTCCCAAACTAAAAACAGTTATAAATTGCAAACTATTTAGAGGTTTAACTTTTGTCCTACTATTTCAAACACAAAAATACTACTGGAATTTTAGAGCATGTCTATGGTAACATATCTCACTTGCAGATAACACAGGACCAGGAATCATCCAGGAATACAAGTAACGCTTTCTGATTTTTATCTCACTCAACTTATTTAATACAACTATAATATTATATGCACTATCCCAGTTGTCAAATTTAAATAGTTACTATGGAACTAGAAGGAAAACATACTCTTATCTACTCCTTTCACACAGTTTACACTTAGGTAATCTCTATGATTGCATAGAAGATCTAACCAGTCCAATCCTTCAGAGCGCTGTGCTGCTCAGGAGGAAATTCAGATGGATAATCTGCAAGCCAGATTTGGCCCCAGTTTGGGAAAGCTTCTGCCAGCAGAACAGTGGCCCTGGACTGCAGTTCCAGGAAGGCAGCCATGGGGAAAACATATTGGCACCAAGCAGCCCCAGCCCTCCTGTCCCTCTGAGAGCCCAGATGGGGTCTGTACAAACTGCAAGGCAAACGGTGCCATTCCGCAGGACACCACAGCCCTCACCACAGATTAACTCTGCCCCTCTGTGACACAGTGCCCCCAGTGAGGAGCACAAAGACCATCTGCTGTCTTCTTGCAGTTTATTCCCCTCCCAGCGAGGGCAGCAGATCTACCATGCAAGTGGAGTGCAAGTGGAACAGGCTACCAGAGCACCTGGGAACAGCTATGGTGCAGGTACGGAATTCGGGAGCTGCATTTCAGTGGCCTAATCTGACAGTCAGCTTGGCTTTCCTGAGCAGGATAAATGCACTCAGCTTTGCCTTAAGAACATTCAGTGTCCCAGGACAGCAAACCCACTTTCAGTAATGGTTACTTTGCTGAGGGTACTCAGATTCCTGATGTCAAAACGTGAATTCAAACATTTTTTAGAATAAGTACAAGAGGCAACTCACTTCTACAAAGTACCCTTCCATACATTCTGAAGCTTTATGAATCCAAACATCTGTCATTTATCATTGACTGCTGAAAAACCAACAGCCTAATGAACATTTTTTAAAAATACTGAGATAAGAAACATAAAAAGAGTGAAAACATAACATCAATCTAAAGACTATCATCTGTTGAAGATTAATCTGGAAGACTCGTACAGCTTTTCCTTATCCTTCAATCAGTGTCTAAAATTATACCAATACATTGCCAGTATTATTCAGTCTCTTCCTCTGCATCTGGTCCTTCCAGAATTGACTTTTTGGTACGTTTTTCACATAGCAATTACACACATAATTACACAGAAAATACTACTGTAAAATTAAAAATCCAGCAACACAAGGCAGGAGGAAGGTGCAACATTTTTAATTGTTTCAGTTTCTGATAAACCATTCCCTTAGTAGAGAAATAAACTTGTACATCAGCTAAACTTCAGCATCTTTTTTTAACCAGTAGGAAGCGAAATTTAAAATACCTATCATATAATTCAAGGAATTTATGCTAAAGCAACTGTGAATACCAATGCTCAACACCTATTCTTCCCTTCCCTACAGGAAAGGAGATTCTAGCCTCCATTGTGCTCTTGCCTTCTCTTGGGAACTACTGGATTGAACTATTCATGTCTCAGCACTTGGCAGGGCTGGGAAGAAGACACATTCTCTCTCTCCAAACCTGTTTCTAAATTCTCATTCCTGCCTGTCTCCAAAATGCTGTTCAAGTAATCCTGTGCTCTCACTAATTTCATGTACCATCTACAAAGCAAAAGGAGAATTCCCTAAACGTTCTGGTGGTTTCAATTTATGTATTTTGGGAGTCCATTGATTTGAACCATTCCCGCATGCAGAAGAAACATAAATATATTTTGGTTACATTTAAAAATAGTAATTTCAGTTTGCAACAAATTCTGGTGCTACATTACAGAATATGATCACACCTCTACACTTATACACACAGTAGTAACTTCCAGTTTGTTTTGTGAAAGAGAGATCCTGCCTGTCTATGTTCCAAATGAGATCAGATCTCTAGGCAGATGACTGAGGGCTTTTCAACCTTTTTAGTTCTTTTTCAATATCATGTAAAGTTCTGCCCAATTTAATTGGCAGAACAGAGATGGGCTGTCACCATTCTATGAAAGCTGAACACCCACAATTGCCACCCCAAATAGTAAACTGGAGCCATCTGAATTAAGTTTACTAGGATTCCAATGATACAACATATCCAACCCGTGAACAGCTATTCCTCCAGCTCCGTATATATCCTGCCCTCATCTTTTTTTTTTCCTTTTTCCACTTCAGGGGATACAAAACACTTTTCAGTGCTTCATTACTTCTTGTTTGTTTCTCCTAGTATTTACCAATAACAAACCCTTCATGCAATCACTCTTCCGACTGCAAAAATGCGGAAGAAATCCCATTTTGCACTAAATTCTTTATTTGCAGTATTACTATCTTTTCCTGAAAGATCAATCTCACCACTGAGATAATATTTTGCTGTCCTACAAATTTTATAAAATAATCTTAGCAGTAGTTTGGGCACTTCGGTGGATGTATTCAGCATCTGTTTCTATAGATTTCTGATACTTTTGACCAAACATATAAAACAATCTCATTTTATAAAGTAATATTAAACAGTGCTCAGCAAGCCATCTGTAAATCCAGTGCTTTATGTGATCAGAATTGCCTTTTGTAATCACCTCTAGTTTTCTTTCCATCTTTTGATGCAATTGTGAGTTTCTTGCTCCCCTGATAACAGAAATTCGCACTGGTCTATTCAAAGTGCTAGCTGGATAGAAAAGAGATACCTGGCAATAATGCAATGCTTTTTTGGTCTTGGAGTTCAGCTGTCCTTTCACTACTTACATTTCACTTCTTTGCTGAAGAACTAGGTCTCTCAGTACGCCCACTGTTCAGCATAATGTTTCCAAGAGTAGTAGAGCCTTCAGAAACAAGCAGTGCAGGGACACATCTCAGTCTTCCAGACCATCATGCAGCTCATCAAAGCCAGCAACAGGGCTTCAGGGATTTGGATTTAAGTAATAAATTTAATAGCACTACGATGAGAACTTTGGCCCACCAAACACACGACTTCAGAAAAGTCTCTCTTCTTGGGAGGGCTGGAAGATGTAGACTAAGATCAGTTTATGGTCTTTTAATCATTGTTATATAAATATGTTTTGAAGGCAGAATGTCTCTTTCCTTCCCACAGCTTTGGGCAAGACAGGAATTTTTAGACGCAGAAATTTTTGACCATCCAGAAGGTCATCTCTCAGGCACTCAAAAAAATCAAGTGTAAGCTTTTTCACAATACGACAACAGGAAAAGACTAAAAGCATTTGCATATGGCTAAATACTATATTTTTAAAAAGTAGTAATGTTGCTTAAGCTTGGCAATTTAATAGTTATGTGCCCAGATTAATTTCTGGGGCATAAAGAATGCCAATGCGAGCTTGGCCACTAAATTCCAAAGAGCTGAGAGTCCCACAATCAGTGTCTCCAGATGCCTGTTTCTCTTCACCCCCAGTTTTTTCACTCTGCTAGAAAACACACAAGAAATGTATCCTAACAAACATCAATGGCAGTTCTGGTACTTCAGACAGGAAGCAAATCATAGTAATGCCATTTTATTGAAATTCCCATGTTATCTCTCAGTGCTGAAAACATGCCAAAATTACAAGAAAATATTTCCTGGTCAGACTTATGCCAAATACTACAGCTATTTTCATGGTCTTCTTCAAAAGCAACACAGAGTACACAGCTACAGAACCTCTAGGAACAGACATTAATTTTTATTTAGCATCTGGGCAGCAAAGCAAGAAGATCAAGCCAGGACCTCCATATAAATAGCACCGGAAAGAATAACAAGCACTTCAGGAGACTGCAATTATAAAGCAGCCTGCTCAACTGCAAAAATAATAGCAGGTAAAGATCATAGAGGGAGAAGAGATGAAGAAAAAATAATGAAACAAAGTAAGAATATTACACAGGAAAGGTGTAAAAAGGAATGGATAAAGGAAAACAAAGTAAAAACCCTAGACTGAACATCCTATGATATCTCAATATTCTCAAGCTATGCAGATGATGTTAAAATCTCCTAAATATACTTAAGACCTCCCACTAAATCTGCCTTGCAACAATTTTAGACAATTTTAGAGTCAAGAGCTATAGTTTTGAAACTTTTTTTTTTTTTAATTACAAACCTCTCCCCTCCAAATCTGTCAAAAAGCTTGATCAAAAAATATTTTCAAAGGTACAAAAAATACATTGTTCAAAGCTGCTCTTTAAAATACCTTGCTAAATAGGGACTGTAATTACCAAGCATAACACTTTAGTGTATTTAAAGTCTTCCCAACACAATTTACACCTGCAGTTCCTTTCGATAGTGTCAGTCATCCTTATTTATTTTATATCGACATTATACTAGTGAGATTGTACCCTCCTATATAACTTTTCCTTCTATAGCCTTGATACTAATTTCGATTTTATTACCTTGAAAAGTTCTTTTACACTAGCAGGTGTAGGAATGTATGTATATATGCCTATGTATATACTGACCTATCTATATGCAAGCAAAGAAACCCCAAATATATTTACAAAATACTTTAGGAAACATAGCAATAATGTTTATCAGCATTAAGTATTGGTTCACCCATCCTCTTTAATTGCTTGTAGGCTATTAAAAAACACATGGATCACAAAATCCAAACTTACCATTAAAACAGAATAAATTTGGAAGACATTAGAGAAAAATACAGTGTGTGTATAACTGATTAGTGTTCTTCATGAGAAAAATTATGAAACCTATCTGAAGATGTTTGTGGACCTAGAATTGACAGCGTCTTGATTCCACTGGAAATTCAATTCTGATGAGTAGAGACTTTCTAAGTTCTGAGTTCTTTTTCTATTTTCACATTACTCTAAAACTGAAACACGTGACACCTCCACCAGGCTGCAGCCCAGTAGGAAAAGTGGGAAATAAAATAAAAACCTCCCATTATCCCGTCAAATTTCCAGCGCTCCCGGCGCCAGCCCCGCTCCCGTTCCCGTTCCAGCGCGATGGCGCCACCTGCGGGCGCCGGCCGGGAACTGCCCGAGCCACGGAGTGCGGGGCCCCCGCGAGCGCCGCCACTGCTCCTGCCAAGCCAGGCCAGAGGGAACGTGAGCCGGCAGAATGAGTCCTAAAAGTAACCTAGGAAAGCTGAAAGCACTATCAATTTGTGGCATCTGATACAGACTGAACGGGGATCTCGGAACAAACCCACCAGACACTTTTATTTTAAGGAAAGCCCACTGAGGTGAACGGCGTCTCCTTGCCAAACTAACAAATTACCTATGGGTTCAGAAACTGGATCAAGCACCGCGTTGTGTGCCTTCAGCACCACACAACGGCAGATTTAATTATTAAGCACATCAAATTGAAAATAGCTGGTGGAAAAGAAGAAAGGACAGGAAAAAGACACCAACAGGCACACACACAAAAAATAGATTGAAAGAACATTAGCTAGTAATATTCTGCAAATGAACCAATTACTCATAATTAGCCTGTTACACAAGCATCCGTCCTAACACAAGTGGCCAATTTATTTACTTCTAGGAAAACAGCCACTGCCAGTAGTACCACAATTCTTCATAACAGAAGTATTAAATACAAAGCCTAATTCTCAAAAGCAATGAAACTAGGATACTTATATGATGCTGTCTTTAATTCACTTCTTACTACCCTCAAGGGAAATATTCATCCCAATTTTTACCAGCACTTTCTGCTGATACAGATCTTTTCCTCATGACAAGAACTGAAAAGGAGAAAGTGTTCCAACTGGCTACAGAGTTACAATCCAAGTTTAAGAGACACACTCCTAATTTATTAGTTGTTCTAAACCCTGCAAGGCTCCTCCTCCAAAGATGCAGGATTTCTTCTACTCTTTAATGTTGACTCCCTTGCGCTTGCATGGGGATTTACACAAAACATAACCAACTGAAGCCTCAGAGCCCCTAGACTGTCAGATTTTCTGCTAAAATTGGCAGCTACAGATCCAGTCAGGACTGAGGCAACTGCAGAAAAAACCCTTTGAAGTGAACACAGCTTAGATTGAAACCGCTATGAAGAAAGGAAATAGCAGAGGAACCTTCTCTTTATTTTTTAAAGCTTTTACTCACAAATATTCACCTACCACTATGTGGATAGAAAGAAAGCCTCATCTCTTGGTTAATTAGTAGTTGTTCTCTGTATGAGTCTCAGACCAAGCCTGAGGAAACTTCAAAGGCCTCACTCGTCAAATGCCACGGCATGAGCTCCACATGAAGCTGCCAGTTCTGATCTGGTTGCACAGCTATGGCTCACGCTGGGCTTGGGAGCGGATCTGTACAACCAAGTAATTGCTAAGCAATTGTGCAACAAAAGAACAAACTTCTATTGAAAAGATTTGGCAAAGTCACAGCAGTGGGCAAGAAGAGAACTTGAACAGTCTGCCAGCAGCACAATCCTATCTGATATATGTTCATGCCTCACATGACAGCGTCTTCTTTACCCATAATCTGTGTAATCAGTGGTTTACCTCTTTTGTTCATTTGGCTTTTAATGTCCTTATCTGCCCGTATGACACCGGTAGCTTTAAAACAAACAAACCAGATCTAACTCAGACTACTTAAGACTCTGCCAGAGTTGAGGTCTGGATTTCATTTTCTGGTTATGCTCCATAACACAAATATTCTGTAGCATTCTACTGCCACCAGTATGTAAAAGGAGAAGAAAAAAGGTATCAAGCTAACATTGATGGAAGAATAAAACAGAGGACATGATTCACAAAGGTATGAAGCCTCGAGACTTCATCATATCAATAGTATCTTCACACTCAGTAACCAATGTAATACAAATTTTGATGTATTAGTAGTATATACTTGTGATTTATCAGGTACTTCTTGGTAAATACTTCTTGCAAACTCTTAAGGGCCCAAATTCAATTCTATATTACTTTCTTCTGCTTCCTCAGGGCTTTTAAAACAATGTTGGGCATGAACAAGATTAGTAATAACTAATTTGGAAGGATTATTTCACTTTTAATAAGCTTGATTTGTTCTCTCCCAATGAAACAAAAAGGTTTTTGTTTTACTAGGCTGCGATAGCCCCATCTTTTCCTACCTATTTTACCTAAGAATGTCAACAGCTATCGCATTCCCAAAAGGCACAGAACTGTTTAACTGACACAGAGAAGGCTAAGAATATGCACTAACATTCTTTCATTCAGGAGTCATTCTTACATTAATTTGGGACAATCAGTGATGGCACCTATTCAAAAATCACATAATTTGTGTTCTGCCTTCTCAACACCCTCAGAAATAGATGTGTGTAACATTCATGACATTCTTTTAAAAACAAACCAGAGTAACTAGTTCTTGTAGATCAGACACTCCAAAACTCCGTTTTTAAAAAAGCATTAACAATTCCATTTAATAAATTCACTTCAAGCTGTAAGTCTTAAATTAGTCATAGCTAAACAGAGCTGTCATACCAAGAGGTACTGACCTTAGAATTCTGTTTACAGAATTTATTAGCCACTCCACATCACCGTCTGTTACAGCTATACTACAATTTTTCGGTAGTTTTTTAACAAACTCCATACTTTTTCCTCCATTAAAAATATATTGTCTATAAACTCTTTCAAAATGGTAACAAGGCACTGAGTACTTTAGTCTTCAGTGCCTTGTTACTATTTTTTTAGAAAATTGTATAAAGGAGAACTATTCAGCTATTAAACCAGTATGTCCCCATCCCTTCCAATTTCACAGACTTAAGTGGAATTGCCATGATAATGTAATACAGCTTTCATTAAACATCAGAACATTTCACAAGGATAATATTCCTCTCTGTGCACAAGTGCCCATTTCTCAACATGCTTCCATGTGTCCAGTCCAGTAGTGTCAGGCACCAAAAATCCCTCCTCTACTGGCACCAAACTAACACACACACAAAAAAAGCTGAAAATTCCAGCCAGTCATTTCCTGTTTCAGAGCAGTAAAGTCCTTCAAATTTTATTTCTCCTTTCAGTCATTCACAAATTAGAAACTCACACAGGTAAGTTTTCATCATGGTTTTTGACTAGCACAATGTCTGCTACTTGCCAAGAGCTTTTCTATTCTTCAGCGAAAAAACAAATCTAGTGACACTAAGTATTGTTCTATACTAAGGAATCACAAAATTAGCTTAAGATTTACATGGTATGTACTCATGCATACAACCCAGATATAAATACAGTATGAAAGTAAAGTATGAAATACACTAAACGTTGTAGGATATTTTAATTACGAGGACCAGAAGTACTGTTATCTTTAAAATAAATAAAACTGCTATCCATTAGCTTGAACAACAGTAAACAACAGGGGAGACATGAATTTACATAAATTTATGTGTTGAAAAGTATTTAGTCCCTGATATAGCACAATATTTCAATCCTTTGTTTCCCCCTCCTACAGGGAAGTATCAACAAGCATAAAAGATGCAACAGAAATGGAAGCACAATGCTAAATAAACTCTACAGAACAAGCACATCTTCCTTTACATCTTCCCAATAGGTGGCAACAGAATCCCAAAAATTCTTATTTCTTTCCTCATCCACAAAGTAACGGAAGCCCTGTTACAACTTCTGTCAATGAACCTGCAGCAGTAATTTTAATCAAATTAATCACTGCATCTTAGGAGCAGAAATTCTCAGGACAGTATAATGTCAAGGGGCAGAGAATTCAGAGAACTGAAACAAAGCATTTATTAAAAAACTAGTTGTTATCAAACACCTAACTGATGGCTTATACTCAGAGCTTATCTGGGGGGGTAAACTATCATAAGCAGGAATGGCAGTAACAAAATATCTGAGCACTAAAGAAATATCAAGGAAATTAAAAAAATTACAAAGTACTTCTTTTGTTGTTGACATCCACACCTTGGTCTCAAGCAGCATTTATTTACAACAGTAAGGAAAAGAGTGGGCACTTTTGAACAAAGTTTTCAGCTGACAACTTTATCACAGCAGGTCTATACTAACTCCCTGATTCTTTGTCAGAAACGACAGGAAATCAGCGTTCTTTTTCCTTGGCAGTTATACAACTACTTTGTTTTTGTGGCACAAAGCTATACAAATCAAGTCCAAATAATGACTACTTACTTGCTTTCAAAACCAGCCACATCCCGGTCCAAGGAAACTGTCTCTGTAGTGATCTCCACCTTTCTGACGCTGCCGAAGAAGTCTGTGATCAGAACATTCTGAGGGTCTCGCTGGAACAGATCAGTTCGGTGCCCAGGTGTGGAAACACACAAGCTTTTGGGACAGACCTGAAACTGGAAACCAAGATGGACAATCACATCCTGTCCATTCATCAATAGTCTCTACATACACCTTCCAAAATGAAATTGCTACAAAAGGAAAGATAAATGACACATATAACTTGCATTAATTTCAGTACAAGCTCCATAGCTGAAAAAAATGGTTGAACAAAAAAATTAAAATGCATAAACATGTTGATTATGCATTTCTGAAAACCTTTTTCTTTACAATAATGCCACTTGAGTTTAGAAATGCTCCTGTGAAAGCCAACCATCAATTACATCTAACTGATAAATGCACAAATATATTTCTGAATATAGATGCAGCAATGCTGCTATAACCTTCCAGAAGTCACAAGTGGGCATAAATTGTTCATATTTACCAAAGGGAGGCATACAAAATTAAACAAATTTTGATAAGTAGCTATGTTGAAGGCTTCATAAAGAAGCAAGAATCTACATTTTGTTTGAAAATTTTAAAAATAAATCCGTCTTGTTTCTAGTTTATAGCCTATGAATTAATGCAGAATTAGGATCTTCAAATATCAAAGGTGCTTTATTTACATAAAGTTCATAGACATTGTGTGAAACCTACAAATTAGCTATATACCTTATTATTTATTTTACCCATGTATTTTGTGTTCATATCAGATCCCTACATTCAGCACACAGTACAACACCTTGGAAGACAAAACCAGCACTAACAAAAGCAGATGTACCAGTGGCAGATTTGTTGCAGCATTTAGAATATCTGACAAGAAAGGATGCCTCTTAAGTAACAAGATCGTTATGTCCCCAGCGGACACTCAAGGCAATACGAATGCATTTTGGACACAAAGCCATTTTGCACTACTCCTACCACATGTGCCACAACACAGACCACCTGGTAACAGTGCAGATTATGTGAGTCCTTCACATTCCAGCAACACAGAACATTTAACACTATAGATTTAATGTACATGACTAAGAATGTCAATCTCCACATGAGTGCTTGTCTTCCTTAATCTTAAAATTCCCCAAGTGATTTTCCCAAACAGATCCATCAGCTATAGGAACTAGAGCTCATGTACCTAAATTACCTCATGGGTCAGCTCTTAGAAGGTTGCATTCTTACAACACACGTCCTAATGAACTCAGTGCAGATGTAACTTGAATTATCCCAGATTATGACTGACAAAACCTGTGAGTTTCAGGCCATGCCTCCCAGCAGAAATTTTGTGCTCAGCCTGACACAAAATGCACAGGGCTTTTGTGGCTCATTCTCTTTGGACACCAGAGCCCCACATTACAAAAAGCTTCCCAGAGAGGAAATAATCCACCTGGTTTTTCTTCACAGAGGTCAGACTCTATGTCCCCATACCTCCCTTCTGCTCTATTACAGTTTCTCTTTCATACCTTTTTAGCCTAAGCCTGTAAGTATATGGCACAAGGCTGCTTGCCCAGGGCAACTTCAGCTCACTTTCACCTTTACCTGAAGCATACAAGCATACATGTACACTGAGCTTTTTTTTTAATGATTCCCAACCCTCTTGTTGGCTGCTCTCACACAGCTGCTAAAGAAAACACGGGGCAAATCAAATCCTTGTTATCCTCCCTGTGGTGAAAATGAACTAGGCTCATGCTAGCATCATGCTTCCCATACAAAAGCCATTTGTTAATGCACACACAAACCCTCTAAAGTTTCCATTTTTACCAAAATATTATCAATTTTCTCCAGCTCTGCTCCAATTAAGGGCACAAACATAAAAACTAAGTCTGTGAAGTAAACTATAAAAAGTAAGTATTTGTTTTAATCTCACTATTTGAAGCATAAATTTATGCTGCCTTTATTCATGCAAGTCTCTCTACCAAGGTTTTGAGAGTATAAATGTCCAAAAAACTGCATCAGCACTGAAAGTGGGAAACTGATACTGCACCCAACTAATTCTAACCTGTCCCGCAACAGTTTACTACCACAATATGTTGATATGAACTTGAACAAAAGTATGCAATGGCAGTGAGAAGAAGACTTCAGTGTTAAAAACCTGTCCAACCACTACCACTGTGAGAAAAGGACCACAAACCAATTATACCACAGCAGACTAATAATAATAACCAAGGTCTTCTGATAAAAAAAGGAAAAGGCAAAACTGGCTAAGTTAAACACGTTTTCCTGTATCAATTTTTTCAATTTTTAAAAAAATTTTTTAGACAGAACTAAACAACTCCCCCAGCTTTGTTATCTTGACTTTTCTTAACCACAGTTTAGCTATTTTATGACAAATGACATCTCATTTAGAAATGTATTTGAATTTTATTTTAGAACTTTGAATGTGTGACATTTCAATGTATTCTTTATTTTCTGGGAATTGTGATCAAACCTAAAATCAGTCATTTGCACAGCTTTATGCTATCCCTTAGCAACACAGATGGAACAGGTGGGGAGTAGGTGGAGTGGATTATGAAAAATGATGTCTCATTCTTTGCAGGAATGCAATATCCAAATCTTCGGTGGATATGAAGAGAAGCTGCTTCAAGAGTGGTTAACGAAAAGTAAAGAGGTAACGGGATAGAAGCATAATGCACAGCACCTCAAAAAGAGAAGACATTTGACATATCAGAAGATCAAACAACTGAAGATCATTAATCTCAAAGCTAGGTTGTGAGCAACATAAATTACCCTGATCTTGGAAAGCATTAATTTAAATTTAAAAAATCAGAGTTTTATAAGCAGTAGCCTTTGTTCTGAAACCAGCTAACACCAACAATGCATTCCAGTGCCAAAGTATCTCCTATAACTGTTGGCAAAAAGATAGGTTTATATCCTTACAATGGACTAAACATATGTCATTTTGGAACTCTTGAATGAAGCCTTGAAAAGCACCAACTCAAAGTCAAGTGGTCCCATTTGCTGAAATGTGTGCAGATTATGACTCAGTACATGATCACACAATTGTCTGGGTTGGAAGAGACCTTAAAGATCATCTAGTTCCAGTCCCATGCCAAAGGCAGGGACACCTCCCACTAGAGCAGGTCTCAAAGTCCCACCCAACCTGGCCTTGAACAAATTATCACAAATCATGATAGATTTGGGTCCCTTCTCTTCCACTCCCTGAGTAACAATCAGCAGATTGATGTATGGTGGATGTATGATATCCTTACATGATGTAAGGAATTTACCAGCATAGATAATTTCCCTCAGCTCTTCCTATTTGGCATATAAGCAAAAAAACAGGTGTATTCTCCAAAGAGCTCAAAAAGTAAACTACTTGGCCAGCTAACAAATTTCTACACTTTTCACAATAACCAGATTGACATCCTGCTGGCCAGACCAGCTATAGCACTTCCCAGAGAGTCTTATACAGTAGAAAGCACTGTTCTTTTTATGACCTTCTATTATTAACACAAATTAATTTTCTGGTTAATAGTGCCATTTGAATGAACAGGTTAGACAAAGATACTTAATCAATAAAGAACTTGCACGTTCTTCTTTATCAAGATTTATTTTAAAGTTATCTGTATCCCATAATTAGAAGGTATTACATTATAGGACAGAATTTCATTTCCATAGAAGTAAAAGAACCTTGAATCTTAGCCACTGAATCAATTCTGTATCAACATAAGATCTGTCAAGTGTGGGCTGTTTAGAGAGAATTCTAGCACACGTGTAGCAGCCAGGCTAACACCATCCTCTGTAGACAGTGTGGCATAAAACTTCTGAGCAGCTGCTCCTTTTACAGAAAGGAATCTATGACAATGCGTTCTGTAAGTGGTGGCTCTTAGATCACTGATGTAGCACATCAGGATTTAGAGCTACAAGGTAACAAAGACTTTTTTTGTATGACTACAAAGAAACTAGCATTGGAACAGGTATAAAGGGTTAACAGAGCAAATAAAATACGGTTACTTTTTAAGTCATTTCATCAGTGTAAACATCTTACTGCTAGAGAGGTATTTTCATAAATTTTGTCATAGGTTGGTTATCTGGTTGGCTTCTTCTTTTCCTTCTATCTCATACCTGAAATCTACAATGTTTGCCTCAGATATAATTATAAGTACAAACACTGATGGATTTGGACATATCTTACTCTGGAATCTAAGCAGATATACATATAAATTAGTCTCAAAAGGCAATTGTGAGTGCACAGTTAGAATTTTAACTGTTTAATCACTTTTGCAAAACAACACCAATGCCTGCCTTTCCACAACTGCAAAGTGTCTTCTATCCCTTAAGCTGGTTTTAGAAGCCTCCTACTATAATTTTTCACATGCAAATTCTATTGAAATGAATATTTAAAGAATACTTCATTATTTTTTCAATGAAAAATACAAAATCTAGCTAATTTTGGTTAATTTTTTCTCTAGCCAGCAAAGCACTTTCAAACGAGGACAATCCTTGAAGTGTTACACAACTACATTTAACACTGGCAAAAAACCTCTCCCTCCAAAACTGCTTCTAAGAGAAACAGCAGGAGAGTAAAAAGCATTTGAAGAACCCTACAGACAAAACAGATTCGTTTTGGAACTATTAAAGTCATTAACATATTCATGAATGTTGAGTATTCTACTTACTAGGTCATTCATATTTGTCTGACTGGCTGGATGAATTTCTTCCAAGAACTCTAACACGTAGAACGTGTATCTGTCCATAAGATGAACGCCAATCCCCAGGTCAGGTTGATGCTTAAAAACAACACACAGTTATTGGGCATTTGCAGGAGAGAACTCAATATTCCAGACAGGGAACAGAAAGTAATAGCACGTTACAGAAGTTAAGCACAGTATTTTTTCTTCTTAGGCAAATTATGCAAAGAAAATTACTAGCTGTGAAGACACTGATAAACTGACAATGCAGTTTATTTATAAACTATATCCTGGTAATATCTATGTTTCCCAAAAAGAAGAACCCTTTCTTAATGGTCCAGCACAGATTTGTGGACTTTGAAAACAGGGCTGGAGAGCCAGCGTATCTTAACACCAGTGCGTGCGTTCAGGTAATCCTGACCTGCTGGGTTTGGTCTGGCTGGGATCTCTCCTATTGCTCCTTCTGTAGTTCAGTTGGGATATAATTACAGCAGGTGAAGGTTAGTGCTTTGTTTCATTTTATATCAAATGTAGTAAGTCCTAGATTGAATATTGCTCACACACATCTCTCAGCAATCTTCCCTTAACATTTCTTCCTATCCTAGGCAATGAATAAACTGGCCAGCAGGCACAGAAATCCATCATTAGCCTGGCTCCTTGGGACAGCACACAGAAACAAGCAGGGAAAGTACAAGTTTTGTCAAAGTCACACTTTAACTAAATACCTTATACATTCAGTAATTTTTAGTTAAAAGTCAATAGGAATTGTGCTTTTAACTTAGGCATTCTGGAAATGGTCTTCAGAATCACATAAATCTACTTACTGATAAAGAATCTTCTCCTACTTGGCTGCTAGCCAAGGCCATTATATTAGGTGAATAAAATCGTTCATACATGGATGCTCCTTGACAAGTATCAATAATAAACAACAATTCATTGTACCTGAAAGAAACAAAACAGTCTCCTTACCCATTTCTATTTCAACACCATATACATACTTTGTTTTTTAGTTACCAGGGCAGCTGCTCAGAACCTAAGGAACAGGAGGTCACCCTGATGGGCTTTAAGATGTGAGTTTGGCCACAGCAATAAATTTGAGCAGCTCTAACTGCAGGAAGCTGAAAGCGAAAGCTAAAATTCTGATTTCTGAACGCAAACTCTTACATAATTTTATGGACAACAAAGAGTATCATTGCTGCAGGTAAGCAAGGCCTACCAGTAAGACACACTTACAGAGTATGTTCAAGAAACACAGTATTCAATATCTAAATAATGCTTATTTCTTACCTCCTCTTCTGCCACATTTGTTCAAAGGCATCAGCAAGTTCTACATTTGTGATTTCTTCAGAGTCCTGAAATTTTAGGAAACCGTTTCCACCATGGCCTGACAGAAAAATCAAAAGTTCAGCAAGTATGTAGGTTAAAGGAAGATATTCAGCCTGGTTGACCATTTTTCTAGAAAAAGGCAAACACAATTCCCTTTCTCCAGAGATAGACCAGCAAAAGAAAATATTACTACAGTAAGAACAGTACACATACACCATTTCAACTGGAAACTATACTAGTTTAGTACTGCTTTACAGGTATTTTTTTCTTAATTAGTATGACATGCTGAAACCAGAAAAAAGTCTTTTGGTCGATCCTTTTGTTCATTTGGACTACTGATGCTTTCAACAAACCCATCCAACTGAATAAGCATCAATAAATTGTATACAGAAACGTGCAATTACCTGTCATGTATATTAGAATATTGCTTCTGTCATCAGAAAGAAGGCGTTTAGATCGCGGTGTGCTTGGTGGGATTCTTCCCGTTAATACACGCAAGAAATTTTCCACAGTGACCTATGAATAGAAACATAGAGTAATTTTCAAAAGATAAAAATAATGATCACCTATAGGCTGGGTTAAATTAAATAATGGAACACTAAAACATGCAGTGTAATCTAACCAGACATAGTATGGCATGGTATAAACTGCATAAACAGACATTTTCTGTGTAAGGTTTTACTGCAGGTTAAGAATCATGTGGTACCTTTTACTTTACTCCACTAACATCAGCCTGTTGCTTAATAATATCCAATAAGTTTACCACCATTATAATTTTAAAATACATTTTCATTGCTCTAAAAACCTGTCAGTGTATAGCTTCATTCTGCCAAAGCTGCTCGTGCACTCACAAAATGCTCCAACATTAGTGTGTGTGTGTTACCATGGAAAACAAAAGTTTAAATTCCCTCTGCAACGCAGGAAAGAAAAAACAAGATCAATTCAATTACATAAGTCTGAGTAATCAGGTAAGATCCATCTGAGCGGTGACTGCAAGACATCCTATAAAACACCACTTCCTCTTTAAGTACACATACACAGCTCAGATTTGCCAGTAACAAATCCACACTCAGGAAAAAGCATGATAAAAATAACATAGCTCTATTCCAGTTCTGTTTCTTCACTTCTTTGTATAAAGCTTCAGAGAAATAATGCATCCACTATAAACTTAAATACGATCCAATAAAACTTTAGAAGTAATTACACAGCACTATTAAACCAAGAAATTGATGTGTAATTTTATCTCAAGTGGTAAAGACACTGCCTGGTATGAAAGAATATTACATGAAAAGAAAAGTGACAGAATGCAGATTTTTATACAGTACTTGTTTTGCAGTAATAATAGGTTACAGCTTTTGTTTTATTTTAAGACTATATGCTTAAGATTAGGAATTTAAGTAGATCTACCTAATAAACAATTCACTTGCACACCAAAATTTTCACAGTGACTTTTGTGTTGGCAAGATAAGACACTGAACAGTCATTTCCAAAGAAATTTCAGTAATATGATTCCATTCCATTATTTAAAATAGCCAATACACTAAACATGTTTCTAGCATAATGAACTTCAAATACAAACTCAAATATCAAGAAAGGGAGGGGTATGCATTTTAAACTCATCAGCTGATAATAAAAGCCTAGCCCAAACTCAGAAATACGAACAAAAAAACTTCCTCAGACTTCACAGATGCTGCTTAAGTCTCTAAACCAACACTAAAAATTAAGGACCCAGTGCTTCAATTAAAGCACAGTTACCTCATAGCTTCTGTAATCCACTTCCACATCATCTCCATAGACATTTAGCTCCATGTTTTTATGACTAAACACAGTAGCTGGTTTGGGATTTCTGGGATTACATGCCATATCATCTGCCAGCATCAAGACAATGTGACTATGGAAAATAAAATAAAAAAACATTTCAGCTATTCTACTTTCACATAACAGTCAAACAGAAATTAGAACAACACTGTTCAACAATTATAACAATAACTTCAATAAAAAGATTCCTGGAATTGCAAATGAAACTTTGCATAGTTATACCCTATTTCCTTATAAGCATCCTCGGTTTCATGAAGATATCACACACAAAAATGCAGCTGGCTGTCATTTATCTACAGGACTAAGTCAGGCCAAAGATGAGCACAAGAGTATTTGACATTAACAACTTTAGCACACAGGCTTGCCTGGACCTAGGGTGGCAGAGGTCTTAAAAAAATTCAGAGATTTTTAAAGGGCACGAAATCATTTCATGCAGCACCACAGAAGAAATATTAGCATGTGCGCACCTCCTCAGACGGATTAATAAAAACATTATGATAATTTTTAAACTTGAGGAGCTCCTGAACATTTCCCAAACCATGACACCTCATCACAACCACTCCCTGCAACACTACAGCTTGGGGCCAGAGTGGGTGGACAGCGGCCAGGCAGAATGGGGACCTGGGGGTGCTGCTTGACAGAGGCTGAACATGAAACAGCAGTGTGCCCAGGTGGCCACGAAGGCCAGTGGTATCCTGGCCTCTATCAGCAACAGTGTGGCCAGCAGAACCATGGAAGTGATTCTTCCCCAGCACTTGGCACTGGTGAGGTGACACCACAAGTGCAGTGTCCAGTTCTGGGCCCCCACTTTAGGAAGGATGTTGAGGTGCTGGAGCATGTCCAGGGAAGCTGGTGAAGGGTCTAAACCACAAATCCCATGAGGAGCAGCTGACGGAGCTGGGGGTGTTTAGCCTGAAGAAAAGGAAGCTCAGGGGAGACCTTATCACTCTCTACAACTCCCTGAAAGGAGGCTGTAGCCAGGTGAGGGTCAGTCTCTTCTCCCAGGCAACCAGTGACACACAAGAGAACAGAGTGTGAAGCTGTACCAGGAGAGGTTTAGGTTGGACATTATAAAGAAGTCCTTCAAGGAAACGATGATTGACATAGTTCCATTCAAAATAAGGCTATGCCCAAACCCCTCCAAAACAACCAACCCCAAGAATCATGATAAATGTTTATTTTTAAGATGTGATTTTGAGGTTTGTTGGGAACTTTTGATTGAGTTTTTTCTTGTCAATATTTTGAATAAAGCAAAGCAAAGAAAGAAAAACACATAAAGTTTGTCTATGGGAAAAAATACACTCAAATCCACATAAAAATTGCTGCAAATGTTAAAAAGAGGCTCTCTCTCTCTAGGTCTTCTCCAATGTCTTATTCTTGACTTAGTCTAAAGCATTGCTGGCTTTTGAGACTAATTCCAAATCTTTGGATATGGATAAGAAATTGATCTTGCTACGGAAAAGAGAAATCTTGGTCATGCCGTAGTTCTTGCAGTATTTCTAAAACTGCCACCTATTTTGACGTTAATGGTGAAGATGGACACAAAGAAGATGCAAGCTCTCAGGTACGGGCAGGACTAGTGACAGAATTTCGGAGGCAATGCCAAGGGCACCTGTGCTTCAAAGGCTGTGCAGGAGAGAGGACAGCTGCTTCTGAATGGCATATGTATGAACAAAAGGCATCTTTCTGTCGCTTTCAGCCTACAGCACTTCCACAGTGCATTCTCTTGGATTTGTAACCCCAAAATGCATCTAAAAACTAAGGTTCAAAATCTACTCTTTCAAAAACCAGAGAGTCGCTCCTTTTTTAAATTTTTTTAAATAATAAATACTTTTCCTCACCTATCAGGAATGCCCAGTCTCTTGACACTTCTATACACTGAAAGAGTATTTGCCACATGACGATAATTAAACCAGAATCGAGATGTACACACCTTGAAAAGAAAAAAACCCCACCACATATTAAATAGTGTAAAAGATACAAATTGGCCTGGCACATTGTATCAGAAGAACACGATTACAGGAATATTAAAACACTAATAACAAATCAGAAAGAACATAGTAACACCAAGAAACTCATGATATAAGCTATAAAAATCTTTCTTGTACCAGAGCATAAAATACTGAAAACAAAAGTCTAAAAAAAAAGTTCTTAGTGTACTGACTCATGATAAAATTGTCATAAACCCTAACTAAACATAGAAAGTGGCACTTTAGGGAATAATTCAGCACCAGTAAATGGATAAGCTAAATTTTTTCATTTGCTTTCCCCTTATCAAATGGAAGAAAAATCAAAGGAAGAGTTCTCATCTCAATAGCAAACACATTCCGGGAGCATTCTTGCACAAAGGCACAAGAGAATTAATTCATGCAGAACCCACACACAGGGGAAAATGCACTGATGACATTTGCATTTAAGGAGTCAAATACAATAAAGTAAGAGTAAAGTGAGCTCTAGCCAAACTCTGAATACAAATTCTCAAAAATCTCAAGCAAGTTCAGGTTCTACTGTTCTAACAGGCTAACGGTCAGGGTTCAGTCATTTCCTGTACTTAACTGCTCCCTAAATCAGGTATTATTCCAACTCAGAGATTTCAAAAACTTCTAGAAGAGGTGACTGTGAAACTACAAAAACAGAGATGCAGGAATAAGCATTTAGATAGTTTTTTAATTTTTCAGCTTTAAATTTAGAGATAGAACTGAGTTGTAGCTTAAGAGATAATAAAAATTCAGCCTGAAAGGATCCCCTTGTGTATCCATCACCCTGTCACTTAGGAATTCCAAAAAAGCCCACAGGAATCAGTCCATGAGAACATTTGTCTTTTAGCAAGATTTAAAGCTCTGAAAACTAACTGCATCCAATTTAGCTGAGGCATTTCAAGGTACTATCATCTGCCCCTTGTCTCCATTACCTCCCTTACAATATAGTGGAAAGTGTGTCTGAGCTTTAAATATCGTCATTCACACTGCAGCACATTAATTCAAGCAACTGATGAGATGGGATTTCAGTATGATCTCAGGTTTGAAGGGCGTGAGAGCAGTAAACCCCTCCCTGTTTTACCTCTTAAAAAATAAGTAGCAATTGTTACAAAACTTAATAATGAAGCACTGAGAAAATACAACCAGCAGAAAATCTGTTCAGGACAGAAAGTACAGCTCCTTGGACCTAATTTTCCACCTTCTTTGTGTGTTTTTATGGGTATTAATAAAAGCATGTATTTGTTAATAGTCTTACAATAGTATGTTATGTTTTAATAGTTCCAGGTTCATACATTGTAGAATATAGAAATTATTCCTTCTAGTTCAATTAATTACTGTTAACTTTCCTTTTATATTGCTCAATTTTAGTATCTGGAAAACAAACAGCTGCTACTGAGTAATTACAATAGTGTTCTGAAACAAATTAGTCATTAAGACCTGAATTGTGATTAAGAACCAATTGTGCAGCATGATTCAGAGATAATAAAAGGTACACGGCAAAGAAAAAAATAATTAGGGTAAGAACAGTTGATCTAAACACTATGTTGCCTGAATTTATTTTATTCCCAGCCTGTTACCACAAGTTAACAGACTGAGTAAGAACAAAAATGAGATATAAATTCCACCTTTCTGATCAAAGAGATCAGACTTCCCTGGTATCAGAATTACACCTTTTTTTCAATACACAGTATGCTAATTTAACTATTTCAACATTTTCAAATTTTTTGTTTTATGAATCCTGCCATGTAGCTAGATACATTGAGTACTTGAAATTCGGTCATACTGAAAAGACAATTTCATTACAGTGTAATAAATTTGCAGGCACAATTTCAAATTTATTCATTTCCAAATGTTTATCTTTCCATTTCTTTCAAATAAGCAGGATTCTTGAATGACTACTGCAATTATGGCTCCTGATGAAAAATCATCAATTTTATTGGAGGAAAACAACCTGGACCATGCTTACCAAAACTGCCCAGTTATTTGTATGTCCACTTCTAAAAAACTGTTCTGCTTGATCCTGAAAGATGAACAAAATTTTAGATTTTTCAGCACTAAGAAAGAAATGACCACTCATAGTTTTGTTACTTCCACAACAGTGTTCAATGCATATGTTGACCACACACTAACACTGAATAGACCTTAGAAAAGCTACAAGAGGTATTTTTCTCAACCTGTTTAGCACATTCATGTGAATTAACTGCTTCAAATCTTTCCCTGAAACTTACTACAAAACTAAGAAAGAACTTGCAGCTTGAGTCACTTGCAGCTTAGTTAGAACAAAAACCCGACACACCTCTATTCCAAAGGACACTCCAAGAACAAAATAACATGATTTATTGATCAGCAGTTTCATCCTTAATGAGAAAAGAGGCTTGGATTCAATTCAATTCTATTTTCAAAAGCAGATAAGTGAATCTGCAGTTTTAATCCACTTTAAATCCAAGGTGGTTACATTTATCTTCCAAAATCAGGATCTATGACAGCAAACTCCTGAATAATCTGTGTTCTCCATAATTCCCACTTTTCTTTATAGATGAGAGGGCCCTTTTTCCTTAACAGAGAGCATAAATCAGGACAGAAAAAGGGACTAAGATTTCACAGAGGTAAGGGAATGAGTCTATCACAGGGCAAGAATCCAAATATGCTGACCCTTAAATCAGACTGTATTAATTCTGAGGAGTTCTGGGATGATGCTTGTGGCCTTACACAAAACACACAGTAACAGAAATAGTGTTTGTTAAAACGTATGTAAAGTATATTGTATTTCAAGCAGCAAACAACTTGCAGTTTAATTAGTCATCCAAAAATTGTAAGAATATTTCTATTGTTGGGGGTGCGGGGGTTGTTTGGTCCTAGTTGTAATTAATTTCAAGAATAATAACTTGTTAATAACGCGGAATTCAAATGCAAACAACGCTCCAGATGTAGCGTGGGCACAGTGCATTAAACTAATTGCTGAAACATGAAGTTACTCCCACATGACAAACCCACGGGCACCTGCCGTGTGCGAGCGCCTCGCACCTGCGGGATGGGCACCGCAGCGGGGCCGCAGAGCCCGGGCCCTGCGCCCTGGGAGCGCCCGCACCCAGCCCGGGGCACCCAGAACTCGGCCAGCCAGGGCCGGGAATGGGCATCAGACACCCACTAGAAGTTACAGCGCGTGGCCAAAGACAAACCGAGTTTCAGAAACACACAAGGGGATAAGAAGTGTGGGGTTTTGTAACTTTTAGCAGTTTGAACAAGGCACACGCGCCAGCCGGCACACGGGGCCCTGCAGCTCCGCCCACGCGGCAGCGCCGGGCGGGGTCGGGGGAGGGTCCATCAGCCGGGGAGGCAGCGCTGCGTTCCGCGGGTCAGTATCGGTGCCCGTCGTGCCAGCACGGTCCTTCCTGCGCGCCGCCAGCACCTCCGGAGAGTTCCGCGGGGCAGCGCCACGGGCGCGGCCCCTGACTACCGAGGGGAGCAGATGCGGGCACCGGCAGCACCGAGCCCGCGGCGCCGCCCGCCCGCTCGCTCTCAGCCCCGCCGCTGCTCCCCCAGTCCCGTACCTGGAGGCCGGCGGCCAGCGCTGCGCCGCAGCAGCCCAGCAGC
>VZRN01005936.1:4496742-4512681 GCA_013397935.1 Dasyornis broadbenti | reverse complement strand
CCGCCATCTCAGCCCGCCTCCTGCGCGGGTTCGGCTCCGCGGCTGCCGGAAGGGGGGCGGCGGCCTGTGCGCAAGTTCCGCGGGGCGGGGAGTGCCGGGGCTGGCCCGGGCTATCCCCTGCTCGTTCCCGCCGTCCCTCGCTCCTTCCCAGCCCTCGGAGGAGCAGTGCACGTGCTGTGAGTGGTCACATACAGAACTCCCCCGGCCTCCCGTCTTCGGCAGAGCCCCCTCTAGCCCGGTTTTGCGGGGCAGAGGCGGTAATGGCAGCAGATCTGGCCAGTGCATTGGGCACACGAGTTCATCGTGGCTCTGTCATGAGCTGGTGCTGGAAAACACCGGCCGCGCATCTCGCTTTTGGCTCGGTTTGCTCCTGCGGGTGTAACAGCCATCGTTTCTCTCAGCCGTCTTCCAGAAAATCCATGAAATCCCTGGGCTCTGTTGGGGTCACTAAGAGGGCAGGGCATAGCGAGCTGTGGGCTGAGGGTGCCCTCAGGTCTTAGTGGCGACAGGGCTGGCTTGTAGAGTGGAGAGGACGGCTCGGGAGAGGGACCACTTTTGGCGAGGGAGAGAGTGGGATCCGAAGGTAGAAATCTTTTTGTCATGAAGCCCTGCTATAGCTTTGCCTTCAGTGCATGCATCCCTCAGAGCTGACGCATCATCAAATTTTTATTTCAATCTATTGAACCACTTGGTATAATTCTTTTATTTCCACTATCTCGTCACTGCTTTGTTCAACTGCTTGATGCCTTCCATTAGTGAAGATGCAGAATCTGCCCTGAACCATGGAAGCTATTTCCTGCTCTGTGTACTTGTCACTGGTAATGACTTTCTCAGACAGGAGCATATTTCCATGTATTGATGTTGGAATTTCAGTAGCATCACGTTTGCTCTTTTAAAGCATCACTGGTTTCCTTGACAAAAATAATCACCTGTTGTTAGATCGCAGGTACTCCCTTTGGAACACTGTAGCCGCGAGCTCCTGTTGTGCCTGAACCTGTCTCCTGTGGGAGCCTATTGGGAACATACTGAAAAGTGCTGTAGTTGTCAATGTCTTTTGGTGCCTGCTTGTAAGCTGCACTGTTTATCTTCTTGTGACAGAAAGCTAAATAAATTTAGGGCCAATCTTAAGCTTTTTTTCTTGCGCCTTCAAATGCTTCTACTTAGGTCTCTTGATCCTTCTCAGATGTGCTCAAGATGTGTCAGTAATTCTAAAAGATCTCTCCAAGCACGTATTCATGCCATTTGATAAACTGGTGAGTTGATTTCATGCGCTTTGACTTAGACAGCATCTCATTACCTTTCAGCTCCCATGTGGAGTTGGCCAGAAAATGTAACAGAAGGTCTGAGCCTCTGACTGATCTTCTTTCAGTTAAGCTTACTTCCTTGCTCTTTGCATTTATAATAAATATTCATCTCTAGATAATACGGATTTTAGTCAACAGCTTTTCACACAGAAATAATGTCAGTATTGTATCCTGATGATGCATTTTTGCATCAGACATCTGTCCTGATGTTTGTACCATATGAAAAGTTCTGTCAGATATGTCCAAAAGGTGACTCTTGGCTTACCAAGAAACATTCCTGACCTGAGAAGTAATGAACATCTTTTCTGTGAATAAAATTTAAAATGGCTCTATTTGCTTAAAAACTCCTGAACCTTCTGAAATTTGTATCACAGGTGACCTTAATTTTTTCATTCTTTGGAGTGCTAGATTTTATAGATTTAGTAACATTCTGTTCAGGTCACTGTGTATGATGTGCTACTTAAGAGATGGAAAAAGTGGAAAAAAAAAAATCTCATGTGTCATTGGAATGATATAAACATAAGTTATCCCCTGTGGACTGTACAAACAGACATCTACTGCTTGTGCTGAGCAATTAAGAACTGTAGCAAATTTTCCGTACATGAAAGATGAATTGTATTTCTCATGGTTGGGTTTGCAATCGACAGGAAGGTTCAGCTGGCTCATGTAAAAAGATGTAAAAGCACAGCTGCAGACTCCAGCTCTTGTGCTGCCTGGTGTCACCCGCAGTGTGTGAGCAGTGTTTGGATCAAGTGCAGCCACACTGCAGGGGGTTGACTCTAGATGTTCAGGTCATATGGCTGCCTTTCCATCCCAGGACAAAGACAGCACTGAGTTAGGGCAAACTCAGTTGCACGAGCTCATTGGAATATTCCAAAAGAATGGCCGTTATTCCTTCTGATTTACATGTTGTGTAATACAGTGCATCACCTTTTTAGGTCTGTCTCTGGTTTGCCTTCTGAATGCCCTTAGCCTGCTTGAGTGCATTTTCTAATGGATCTATTTCTCCTTCTACTTCTGACTTTTATTTCTCTATAGACTCAATCTTTCATGGGCTTCAGTATTCATCAGACATGCATGAGTGTGCCAGTGCTTCAGGCATTATTCCTAGAGGTGGTATCACTTTTTTTCTCTCCAGTAAGACAGTACCAAAAGCTTTGTCCTCATTTTTTTCATCTTTATTCCCTTAGGCTCTCAATACAGACTTGGTGTTTGCTTCCATGCCTGTACAGGATTTTTTTTTGTCTGGAAGTTAAGCTCTATGCTGTCTGCTTCTGTTTCTTCATTCTGCTTTGTTTCCATGCTAAGAACAGTATTTTTCATGCTTTGAGTGTCTTTGGCTTGACCTTTGCCATAGTGTGTCTTATACTTCATGGTGAGTAATTAGAAAGGACACCAAATGCATATCCCAAAATTATTTGTAATTAAAACAACTGTTTAAAAAGCTGCTGTAACTGCCGCTGGTATTCACATTGGTGCACATCTTGGTGCCCTTCCAGATTCTCTCCTCCTCCAGCAGGTTGCTCAGGCCCTAATCCTCTAATCTATACCCTCTAGAAATTGCCCTTTGTGAGCCATCTGTCAGCTTGTTCCTGTCCAGCATGGAGCAAACAAGCCTTGCCTTCCACTGAGGAGGAGCAGCAATCGCAAGTGTAACCCCATAAGCTCCTAAAACAGGGATTTAAAATACTAGAGTTCATCTGACACCTTTTGATCACAAATTTTGTTTCTTTATATACCAAATTACAAATTAAATGTCTGTATTTTTTTAATATTAACCTTGATTATATTTCTTATTGTATCATAGTGTATTTCTTCCTTCTTTGGTACTCTTGATCACTGCTCTGTGTCTGCTTTCCTGTTTATATTACACTTGCATGTATTGTCTGATAATTGTCTACTGTCTAAGAGAAAAAAAGTATCTTTGTCTGTATTTATTATGCTTCAAAAAGAAAAAATAAAAGAAGCTCTTGCAATGATGTAAGTCAATAAGCACAGTTCTTAAGGAATCATCAATAAGAGCTTGACTCTATTATCTCATTTAAAAATGCAGATTTATTGCTTTCTTCACTCTGACTGTCAATACAATAGATTTAAAAAATGCCAAAACAAGTCTACTGTAGTTTGGTATCTCAGCTGATAAAATAGCAACAGTAATTAAATTATTGATTGATCTTACTCATTTGGGTTTTTTTCCCCTACTGATGATGGGAACATCTTCTATCTTGACTACAGAATGTTCATACTTTGAAAAGATTTAAAATGGCAAATTAATACTGATAAAAAATAGGCAAAATGAATATGGTGAGAGTAATAAGAGAACTTCAAAAGGAAAATTATTTGAAAGAAGCTTTGCTTCTAATTTTACTGAGCTGAAACAGTTGTGCTCAAGTGTGTTTATCAGTAGATTCTCTTTGGCTAAATACAGTAGACCATACACTTCAGTTCATCCATAGCATCAAGTGGCTTAATTCTACATTGGAATCAAACTAGACAGTATTTTTTACTGTAATTTACAAAGTGGGATTATAGACATAATGTTTTACAGGCCTTTGAGGTCAGAATAGAACACAGGCAAAAACCTTGAAGCCTACAATTAAATTCAGTTGACATTTGTTCTTAATGAATTAACCATCTACCTTGTCATCAGTTCTGTTCTATCATTAATGATGTGAATATAATCAAGCGGGGAGTTTCCATACTGTTGAATTGTGTAATAAACCAGTATTTCATCTACGGAAGACATGAAGTTACCAACTATTCCAACAGTTTATTTTGTTGATAAAAAAAAAGGGTTAAGTATGAGAAGACAAAACATGGAAAAACAGTGGCAGCTTATTGAGATAGTTTGTTAGGGGCATCACATTTAGTCTTTGCGCATCGGTATTTTTCTCAATAGAAAAAGCTGAAAATATTTTCTCAAAGCATTACTGAAAGAGCAAAATATGTGAAAAATACAGCAATAACCCCCCCAAATGCATTATCTATTTAAAATTACCCTCCCTATTGTATTTTTCCATTAATATTTCAAAAAGGTTCATTCTCAAAGAGAAAATTCATGGGCTTCTTAATTAGGAACAAGATAAGAATCTTAATTAAATTGCACTAAATAAAGCTAAGTTTAGAATCAGTTTTACCCTTGACTTCAAGCAGTGGATATAACATTGCGTGTTTTAGACTTTTTAAGAAGTCATCACTTTTATTCCACTGCCAATTCTGACATCTCTGTGATAAATCTCTCCTGTATCACAAATACACCAAGTACCTGCGTGTCTCAGGAAAGTCCTCCCTGTAGGAATTGAGCTGAAGTAGACTCAGCTCTGCTGGTTAAATTAACTCAAATAAAGGGCAGTGTTCCTGATAGACTCATTTTAGCTCCCAAACCAATACTTAAACCTATTGTGTGTACTGAAACTACTCTTCAGCCTGCAATCTAAATATAACCTTTTGTCTTTCAAGTAATTGTCTTCATTTGCAAGCAAGAGGTTTTGTATTCCATTGAGGACTACTCATCGGCTATATGAGAAAACAAACACAAAACATTTGCAAAACAAGGCTGAATGCACATCAGCTTTACCTGAAAAAAGTTAATATTATGAAAATCTTTTTAGAAATAAGATCTACAGTGAGCACTGAGTCAACTTTATAATGGTTGCTCATACTCCAAGTACAATAACATTGACTAACATTAAATATTTGTACAGTGACTAAAACTGAATCCAGTATATTGCCAGGAAAGGTTATGCAGATTGATGCGTGATGGGTACTGAAATGTTATTTGACCTGATTAGTGGGAGAGTATACTTGAGACACAAAATTTAAGACAAATGCAAAAATAGGCCATTAAGGAATTGAAAGAAATATTCTCAATGAAAGGAATAATTTCATATTTTAAAATGTAAATATGCATGATGATTATTATTATCATTATGTATGTTTATCCAGGAGTTATGGGGAAGAGTAGATTGAAACAGCCCAACAAATTTTTAGACAAAATCTTACTTGTACTTTTTAGAGCAGCTGCTTGGCAGCAGATCAGCAAACCTTAATAATTTCCCTATCTACTCGTGCTGTGCAAAGGAGAGAGAGAATTTTGTTCCTCTGTTTAGCTTCATTTACCAGGCTACTGTAAATCTGCTGTGAATCAGGTGGAAAGTGCTCATACTGAACTAAGCATGGAGTATCCTTCAACATACTACAAGTTCCAATTCCATTCTCTTGGAAATTAAAAGTATCTGTTTCTGTGGGTTCATTTACCAGAAACTCTTCCCAAGCAGAAATGCCAGAATGACTTCATAAATTGAAATCATACTGCTTGGCAGCCAGGTTTTGCTATGATTTATAAAAATGAAGCATTTTTTAGATTTCTTTCTGCACAGGTCGGTAAAAGGCCTTTTCACCATGACAGTGCTGGCACTCAGTGCAAGGTGGAATTTTACTTTAAAAATGAAATGAGCTATTACTAAGCAGAAAGACTGGAAAAAAACAACATATTCAGCAAGAAAGTAAAACAGTGACTTGTCAATCCACCAAATACTTCCTTTCTTAAATGCCAAATTGTGTGGCCTAAGTTGAGGATATTGTGCAAACTGAGGAGTACTGCCCACATAAGAATGCAGTTATGAAATCTATGAAAGTTTTTCTGTATTGTTTTGCAACTAATGAATAAAGGATCCAAGCTCCTCCTTTTTACCTGTCATTTATCTTTGTGCTATGGACTGTATCCCGATGAGATTTTTCTAGCTGAAAGAGACCATGACGAAAAAGACCTAGTGATAATTGGAATTATCAATACATGAATATGTGCCCATCCTTTCTGTGTATCTGTCCTGTGACCTGAACTGCTTGATTTCCTGCTAAGTATCTGTATTACATGAAAATGTAAAAGTTACCTTTACTGCAGTTACTGACCTTCTACATTTTAAGGCAGGCATTCGAATTTACATGTTCATTCAAGGTGATTGATTTTTACATGGAGAAAAGACAGCAATCAGTTTCAATTAATCAGTGCCTTAATGGATGCCTTTGCAAGAGTATTATCTCAGCAAAAATCACCTTCTTGCACTTGAACTCTCTTAGTTATCAAGGATTTCCTTAAACAAAATTTCTCCTATTATAATATTACGTAAATGCTAAAAAAAATTCTTGCATTTTAGCTGCATGTTCATATTAAATATATATCTCCAAAAAATAATAATACATATCTTTACCAGGTACAGAAATCTAAGGATTCCAGATCCAAGCTTCTCAAACAGAACAAATTAAGATTATTCTTTTCAGAATAATGACATCAAAATCATTATATGAGGTCAAGGGTACTCCTAAACTTGTCTCGAAACTAAGACAATAACTTGTTGCTTAGCTTTTGAATAAAGATGGTAATCATTTGACATTGTTAAATGTAAAAATAATTAATGCTTTTTAGCTGTACAGCACCTCTTACTGAAAGATCTCAAAACAGTCAGTGTTAATTTCATGTCATCTTGTACTTGGGTACTTCAAACACTATCCAAAAATTTGGAGTGTTGCTAATTTGTATTTATTTTTGTTTTCATCTGATTGTCTTTGCCTGCATATTTCCACAAGATTAGGAAAACAGTTTAATTTTTTTTTATTGCTGTATATTACCATGTTGCAAGATGCATTCTGAATTCAGATTCTTTTCTATGGATTGATTTTTGTCACATAGAATTAAGGAGTCTGAACATATTTTGCCTTCCTTATATCCTCATATAGGAACCAGAATAGTATGAACAATCTTTTCCATTTCCTTCAGTAATTCTGTGTCTAGTTGTGATGGTCTAAAATTGCCATATTTGTTTTCAAATCCTTTTGTGAAATAAATTACTCTTCATTCATTATGCTATTTATCTGCTCTGAATTCTAGAAACAAAATATATTTTCTCTCTCATAGGAGATCCTCATATGTTCATAAATTGAAAATTTGTTTTGGAAAGGAGTTATGTCTGTGTGTGTATTGGTAATACATTGAATGGTAAAAACAGGATATTTTTTCCAGAAATTGCTCATATTTCAATAAAAGAAGTCAGCTAGAGAAGCTGTACATTCTGCCTTACAGGTCATATTTCCCTTTTCCCTAGCCCAGAGGCTGATAGAGTAAGGTTCCAGTAGAAAGCCAGGAAAATGCAGTAGAATATTAATAATTTTCAATCAATATATATAGAAAAACATCAGCTACACTACAGAGTAATTCAAAAAACTGTTTCCAAAACTGATTCAGAGATGATTTAGCTGGATAATGTAAAGAAAGAAGTAATTTCAGGGCTCTTTGAATATTCAAGTCTTGTCCAAATACTACCAACTCAGCTGTAAGCCAATGATCACTTTGTCAAATACACAAGAGTTAAAATAGGGTTTTTAAAAATTCCTGAACATTATTTAATAAATTAGAAAATCACAACCACTGAGTTTCTCACTTGTACAGCTATGTCATTTCATAGTAACTTGCCTCTCCTGGTAAGGATTTCATATAGGAACAGAACTTTGTAAGGAGTTCTCCTGAAAAGAGCTATCCTTAATTAGCTTCTCCTGAACCCTGCCTTGTGTCATGACTCCAACATCCAGCCAAGGCGGATTTTCTTTCCAGACCAAGGAAAGCTTTCCAACTGCCTAATCTCTTACAAAGAATTAGAAAGGCAGAGCCAACGGTCCTGGGCTGTTCAACAAGTACTTCATTTTATTGGGTAGCATGACAAGAAAAAAAAAGGTCTTGGTGATTCAACAAGTGCTGAAGATTATTAGTAATTTCAAATCTTATAAACTACTTAAATCTCATGGTGTTATGTTCTATCAAATACTAGGCTGAACTCTTCCATTTAGCCAAAAGTTTGCAACCCATACTATGCTGAACCTGAGTTCAAGTTCAACCCTCATGTGATAGTTCCACCAACAGTTATCTTTGCTAATAACCTATCTGGCAGGGTGTCAGCTTCTCTGGAAAACAGGTGTTTGATCCAATTCTCATTTGTTATACTGTCAAGAAAGCATTCACTGAAGTTGGTGACTAAATTCAGGCAATGTTCTTGTACGTCAGCAGAAAGACAGGATGAATTTCAAACTAACAGTAAAACATTTCTATGGTTAAAACATTTGCCAGTTTCTCTCACGTCTCTCAACTTACCCCATTGTATCTTCAGGTGCAATTTCTTTGTCTTGCCTACATTCTATGTTCTGATTCGTATCTAATTATTACATAATGTGCATATTTTAATCTCTACATACTGCATTCTATTCATTGCGATGCAAGAACATGAAATTAAAGGGATGAGTTCAAGAACATTAGATCATTAAAAAATGACTTAGGTAAAATTAAAATCCTCCCCCCTCAAAATGTGTTTCTTACAATGGAGTTCAGAGCTGTGAGCCAATACCTGCCAAGGTCACAGCCTTCCTGGGTCTAGAAAAGAGGGTTTGGACAGTGATTTCCCACTTTATTATGGAACATAAAAAACAAAGAGAGCTTTAGCTCTAGAGAAACTAACAAGGAAAATTAAACACCAGTAGCTGACCAACATTTTGACAGCTACTGCTTTGTGCTGACTATACTGGATATACTGAATATGAAAATAGGCAACTCTACTTTTTACCAAAATACTACAGTTACAGTTACCAAAATACTACAGAATCTATGGTCACTTTCAACAAGAGAATATGCCAACATTATTCCATTGTGAATCCTAATTATAAAAATTTTCCATGTCCACAAAACAAGGTTTTTTTCCTAACATTAATATTGTTCCTTGGCATACATGTACATCCTGACCAAAATTAATAGTACTTGTGCTTGAGTACAGTGAAACAAAAATATGTATTTATAAATGCCTTTCATACAAGAAAATAGCCCATCCAGGAATCCTTCTTGACCCTAGGTAAGAACAAATTATATCAAACTAAAGTGCACCTCTTTCCTTTTGACTTGATATCATAATGTTGTGTAAAGATAAAAGCATCAAAAAATGTGAAACATTTCTCAGTGTGAGCAATCCCTAAAATCATTATGTGACTTTTCTAAGCCCTTCATACAGAAAGCTGGTATTACTTGCAATTCATTTAGCTTTCTATTAAAAAAAAGTCAAGATGCTTGTCTTTTCAAGAGCAGTACTTTGTGAAAGATGATTTTCAAGTAGGGAAGATTTTCACTGTATAACTGAATAACAAGTTACAGAAATAATGTCATAAGGCACTGGTCCATTTAACCACTGAAATAAAACCCAAATCCTAAGTAACTGGGGCTTGTACTTTCTAACAATCTTGAGATCCACCGTGTTCCCAAGATGAGATCTATAGCAGTGCTTGAATTCTTTTCTATTCCCACTATCACCACCCACAAGTCATTACTCAGTTCAAGCTTGTTTTATTGACTGAATTTGGCTGTGGTTTTTTTGTGTTTTGCTTTGGTTTTTTTCCTACAGCTACACAAATTCCCTTAGCTCATAAAGAGTAAAATAGATGAACAGAAATTATTAACTGGAGACAATACATAGATTAGAACCTTAAAATCTGTGGTTAGATCAGTAGGACTTTATTGGAAAAAAATCACACTACATTTATTCAGTTTTTGAAAATTCAGTATCCACTGATTTGGAGTATTTATTAATCAGTTACTGAAAAATGGTAATTGAGGAATATAAAATACTCCTCCCAAAGAGCAATTTCTGTAACACTGTGGGTAGAGGGGGAGATTGAGTTTAACTGACCTAAAATAAAAGCAAAAAGCATCAAGAAGCTGTAATGGATCAGACAGAAAGTCTGTGTAAGCCCTCAATCTGTGCTCTCCCCGATAGTGTTCAGCTGCCTTAGGGAAAAGGAAGACCTCTACAGGACCTCCTGCCTTACATCTCTCAGATTTAAGGACTTCCTGAGGTAGTAACGTTGAATTTATTAAGTTACATAATGCTGTACAATAGCCTCATACTACCTTATTATTATAAGCCAAATCAAGGATAAAAACTTAAATACAAAAATATGCATTGTAATTGGGAATTATTTAAGAAATGTTAACAAGACAGAAAAAAAGCACAGCAATTTGCCTTGAAAATAAACATACATAAGAATAAGAAAAATATCTGTTGCAAATACTAGAAGCTGCAAGAAATATATATGAGAGATTTAAGAACTGTTTAAGAAATGAGAAGGGAAACAAAATTACATAAAATCCAATGGTCAGAGGGGTGCAACAGCATTTAACAGAGCTGGTTTTTTCTGAAGAAAGAAAGAAAAAGATCCTAACAATATCAGTGAAATATTCTTGCATAGATTTATTAAAAGCAGTTGACAGACTTCACTAAATATTTTTGTTCTGTATATAGAGAAATGATCAGATGATGTAATTATACCATGATAATGAAACATTCTCCATTAGAACTGTAGTCAAGTAAGTTTTATAAATAGCAGTCACTAAAAATAACTGAGTAAATCTGCATATTTGGATAAGTTGTATCGGAGTTTTAAAACAGCTGGAAAAGACAGGAAAGGGAAAAACTGGAAAGGGGCTCTGAGAAATCTTGAAATATTTATATTCTGGGAATATGCTGGACCAGTACTTTCTAAGGGCGGTGGTATAGGGAATTACAGCCCTGGCCATCTAACATGGAACTTAGTGAAAAACACAACTGATAAGAACATACTGGAATATAGCTTATGTGAAATTTAATTAATACCTGTCAATGCCAGTTTCTGGGAAAAAGGTCCTCTCAGATCTATGCACAGATATTTATTCAAGAAGATTTCTTTTGGCTGATGAAGAAAAAAGTACTGATCTGATGGCATTTACTTACTGCTGCAAGATATTTTCTTTAAGAAATCTGAGTGAATCAAAATGAATGCATTTAATGACTAATTGACCGGCCTCAAATTGACCGGCCTGAAGTGTAAATGGGAAATACTAAGTGAATTTCTGTTTTAGTCCCATGGGAACTGTGTTTTGGCCATGTGCTGTATAGTATTTGCATTGATTACCAAAATCAAAGAAAATCACTGGTACCAGTGGCAGGTAACAAAGACTGAAGTGGAAACTCCCAAAGGGGACAGCTCACTGGTACCGAGCACGCTGATCTCTTGGTAAACCAGATGCAAGCAAATATATGAAGTCATACATCAAAGAATAAAGTGCAGATGTTGATGCTCCAGTGGAGGAATCTGAGAGAGAAAACAGTGGCAAGCAGAGATGCTGAGAGTCTGCCAAGTAACCAGCTAAGGGTGAGCCCTGTTGCAACACCATGGCAGGGCACAAATTCAGTCCATCAGCAGGAAAACAACAAAAAGAAGGCGGTGAGGATGTCACAGGCAGGCTGGAACAGAAGAACAATGTGTCCTGTTTGATGCCTTTGCTCAAGATGTGTTTTGATAAACTGGAGAGTTTAGGGAAGAGTCACAGGAATGATAATACTGTAACTGGAAAATAAAAACTACAGCTATTTGGTTTATCATAACAAAGAGGGACTTGGTAATAGCGTTTCTTTAAAATGTTTTTTTCTCAGCAGATTGAAATATGCATCCTCAAACTTTTAAGTGGCATGATCTTCTTTCTTACCATCTGTATTTTATTCATCTTGGTGTCCTCAAAAGTTACATAAAATGGTAATTCTTTGAGTTAGTGAAATCTAGATCCAGAGATCAGATTTTTCTAGGTAGATTTTTCACTACCTATCAATTAGTGATTTAATTCACTTAAGTAACATGTTCAGGTACCAGTAGAAAAGAAAAAAAACATCTATCAGACTGGAAAAGAAAGGTGGGGGAAACATCAAGCTTAAAAAGAAGTTAACAACACTGCAGCAAAGAGTTCAGAAACAGATTTCTCATAAAAATGAAAAGATCATTTTAGGAATCTTGGATTAATTTATACCACACTAAGCGCAATATTGGGCTGCAATAAATTCCAAATTTAAATTAAAATGCATACAATTGCTGGATCAGAAGCATGTAATTCAGCATATTATATTAAAAAATCTGCACATAATTGGTTTATTTACAGAATCTACAAATTCAAACTATCCCCATATCAGCCTGTATAAGCACATCAATCCAAGGACATTGGTTCTGATTTAATAAAGACATCTAGCAGAGTAGCAACTTGTGTGACAAATCCAGCCACTAGTGCTTGAACAGGCACTAGACAAAAAAAATAAATGTTTATAAAATACTGGGACATTCTGAAGTGATTTTTGAAAACACAGAACCTAATTAAGGTTTGACTGAAGGCTATGGGTGTTGCGTAATTGGTTTAACCAAGAAGAATAGAAGGGCCGGCACACCATATTCCAGCTGATCCCTGGAAATACTGATTTTGTATTAGTGCAGCTTCACGTAGCTCCTGGAGGAAACAAGAAGAATGAGAATGGAATCTGCCCAATGGTCTAGGATCCATAATAAGTTTTCAAGACGAATTTTCAGAAATGTTACCATTTTGATAGCAAAATTTTGTTCTATTGTAGTTTTTTCCCCTTGAGAAAAGGTAGGAAATAACTAAAATGATCCTTCTACCTCACCCAGTACCCTAAAGAGCTGCCTGCACCTTCAGGAATGGGCAGTGCCCTGGAGCTCAAAGGAATTCCCATTTCTGTGAGCATTTTTGCACCCTGAGTTATTTTCTAAGGCAGTAAGACCACTTCACTACTACCTGCACTCTTGATCAGACACTTACAGAACAAAGAGCTCACCTTCTAACAGCTCCCTTTATGTTACCTGCACAACAAATAACCCAGCTTTTCGTGCCCCTTTAGCTCATCTATGCTTAATCCTTCACTGCCAATGCTCTTCAGAGCCTTTGAGAAGCTTCCACCTGCGACCCTGCTTCAATATGGGGATTCTTCTGACAGCAAACACATAACAAATTGCTTCTAGAAGAAGGTACTGTATTATTAGATCCAAAAATGTCCTTTCCAGATACATTTCACACATTCAGTCTGATAGATTTCCTAAATGGCTGTATTTGTTCTGAGGTGGTACTTTCTGCAATACAGAATTTGGTTTTGTGCAACAAAACAACATTTTGAACAATAATTAAGGTGTGCATAATGAGAATAGTTTTATAGCAGGACAGTTAAGAGCTTTTTATTTTCTGTTAGCATTATCTAACTGAGCAAAATGCCTGGAAGCCTACAGTAAAAAAAACAAGTAGGACAAGACTTTACACAAACATATTTCACATTCCTGAGGAAGATGCCATGGAAAGCATGTGAAAGGAAGTACTTTTCTCTTGCCAAACCAGGACATTGGACGAGATACTAATTTACCCATAAATGTTGAGTATATAAAAATATATATTCTGAAAGCTTATAAATGGAATTTATCCAAGACAATGACAATACAGATGAATATTTTGTATCAAGAAACAAATAAAAAAAATAAAACCCACAAAATGCCAAAACCACAGCTCTGTGTTCCTACATAGAATGGCATCTTCTACTAGCCTTCCTTAGCAAAGACCTTATTTTAAGAAAATATCTATTTAATTTAATTCCATCTTCCTATTGTCAAGCTTTATTAAATGTCTTTTAAAAGCAATTATATCTCATATTTTTTGATTAAGACATTGAAGCCTAATCATTTTACTCAATCAAAAGTAAGGTATTGTGCTTTTCAAGGAATTTACATTTGGATGGATTAAAATTTTAGCAGAAGAAAGCAGGATTAAAGCCACATCTAGATTTTATGGAAAGATGAGTAAAACTGCACATGAATGCTGATTAAATTCTCCAGCAAAGACCAAAGTCTTCCTTGAACATATGAGAAGTGTCAATTCAGTGACTGCAGCTTCTCTAAGAAGACACCACTGGATTCATAGACACTGGAGCTGGAAGGGCTCTTGAACTGTCTAAGCCAAACTTTGCAGAGACACTTTAGCTGTAGTTTTACAGTAGTTTTGCAGTGAAACAGGTTTGCCCAGAGAGTTGTGTGTGCCCCAACCCTGGATGTGTCCAAGGCCAGTTTGGATGGGGCCCTGAACAACCTGATCTAGTGAGTGGCATCCCTACCCATGGCAGGGGGTCACAACTGGATGAGCTCTAAGGCCCCTTCCAACTCAAACCATTCTGTGATTCTAGGACTGGGCCATCCATCAATCAATTGCTGGGAAGGGACATTAGTTGCTGCCCTTTACGTAAATGCTGCTGGGAGTATTTGGATGACTTTGAAAACCAGCCAATCCAATTTGTCATTAGATCATGGGACTGCCTTCTGGGCAGCATCTAGCAGTTTGTGGGATGAACAAGGACCAGAAGCCTCTCCAGAAGAAATTAAAGTGTCCAGATAAAAAGCTGGAGGTCAGGCTGAGGAAACAGAGGGCAGTTCAACTACAGAAGTGGCAAAACAAGGAACATGGCTGCAGCTGACAGGGAGAAGATGGTCACATTGATATTGATCTACAAATCGTATACAAGGGGGAGAAGCTTCTTAAAAGACACCTGAGAAGACCTATCCTATGTCTGAAAAATAGGAATGTACATACAGAAAGGAGTTGTTCAATGTTGTTTATAAGCTTGCAATTATGTAACCTATTTGAGTTAAGAGTGTGCCTCAATGCAACTACAAGGATACTGTGTTAGAAAACATTAAAAAATTAAAAACTAATTGGAACATCCAATTTGCTATAGTACACTTCAGCAACTGAAATATTCTACTCTGACTTTCAGCGTGCCACAGAGCATCACAGAAGCTACTGCCTACGTAACACTCCCCAGAGTACATCTAGAATAATGCACCCTGGTTTGGACTCCCCAGTAAAAGAGATGTTGACAAACTGGATTTGATCCCTGTACCAGCCAGTCACTTACAATTTGGACTCAATATATCTGTGATTCTGAACTGAGTGGACAGCCACAAAGATAGTAAGGGATGAGAGCACTTGTTCTTGAAGACAGGCTGAGGGAACTAGGCTTGTGCAGCCTGTGTGGCAGGCTTAGATGGCACATAATAGCAGCTCTCCAAGGCTTGACAGAAAATGGTCATGAAAATGGACCCTGGCTCTTCACAATGGTGGCCAAGAAACAAATGGAGATGGGAGGTGATAACTGAATAGGAGAAAACCCTTCTTCACCTCGAGGCCAGACAAGTATGGGTTGCACAGAGAGGCTCTGCAGTTGATGAGACTAGATTAAAGCCCTGGGCAACCTACTCTGACCTCGAGAGCTGCCCTTGCCTTGGGCAGAAGGCTAGACCAGAGATGATTTCAGATCTCTTCCTGTGACTCGCCGATCACAGATGCTCATGACTGATCGTAGTTCGTGGCTTTTCGCCAGCCCAAAGTGTAGGAAACGTCTCTCTCCTCAAAACGCCCAAACACCGCGCCAAGGGCAGAGACCGCGTTACACCGGGAGGTTCCCACCACCTCTGCGCTACACCGGTGCCCAGCCCTCCCCGCCGCCGCTCCCCGCGCAGCCGGGGGAGCCGGCCCGCTCGCTGCCGGGGCAGCCTGCCCGCGGCTCGGCGCCAGGCACAGCCCCTCACCGCCTCCGCTCGGCGCCTCACCGCAGGCACCCCCCGAAACTTTCCCCGGCAGCCTGCGCACGCTCTCGCTGCCCGCCGGGGGAAAACGTGCTCTCTCTCGCTCCCTCCGTGCAGCGGGCACGGGGAGGCGGGCGGCTGCCTCCCTCCTGCCTCCCTCCTCCCGCCC
>VZRN01005936.1:4355930-4496418 GCA_013397935.1 Dasyornis broadbenti | reverse complement strand
CGCGGCCGCGCCCCTCTGCCCGCTGCGGCCGCCGCGGCCACCCGCCCTTCGCCGCCGGGGGAGAGCCAACTTAGGCGTCCGCAGGGCAGAGCAGCGCCGAGGAATGCGGGCGAGGGGCATCTTTCATCGGTCGGGGGGAAGAAAAAGCCACAACTATTTAGTGAGGTTTTGTCTAGCTTCCTACAAGTTACCTGCTGCTAATGGCTGGTAATTACTTGGCGGTGCAATGTGGATATCCCCCCCCCCCACCCAAACCTTTTGCCACCTGAANAAACATTCTGCCATCTGTATATAAAACACACACATATGTATTTTCCCTTGTCTGTGCTGAAGCTAGATATTTTTCTATATATTTGAAAATTGCAGGACACAGACCATGCTAATGTTTTAATTACACAGTTAGAATGTGAATGGTTTAACAAGAGATGTAGACAAAACTGGTTTTCTGTACAGGCTCAAAGCTTGAGCTAGTGATTTTTAAAAATTGGTGCATATCTTCTGCAAAAATACACTGTTATTTGCTGTGATCAGTTAAGTAGTATCATAAGGGCACAGATGCATAGTATTTATATCCTATTTTATAAGCTCAAATACGTGTAAATACCAATTACTATATAAACTGTATATAACAACTGAGCAATTCCTGAATTGGAGCTATTTATGTTTACTACTAATACCAACTATGACCCTCAAGTTCATTCACACAAAAATTAGGAAAAGCACAAAGAACAGAAATCATCCTGAAAGACATGTATTGTTAAGGGCCGGTTGGATGCAGCAGTCTTGTGGAGAGATGAGATGATGACTTATGTATCACTTTGTCAAGAAAATGTGTCAGAAGAGGGCTTGGCAGTCCTTTCACACTCCCCACCATACTCATGAGTACAATGAGTGAAGAATTAATACTATAGAGAGGATTTGTCTAATGGCCTGAAATTTGTGAACAATTAAATCAGGATGCACCTATGAATTTTGGGGCTGTGGGTTTTTTTTTTCCCAGTACTGATCAAGATGATATTTGACTATTTCTCGTGATTTTTAAAAATCCTTTCTTCATTGCTTGTGTAAGTGTTGACAGGAATATGGGTAAGAGACTTGTGGCAGCTCTGGTCTTTAAGGAAAAGATACATTTTAGTGATATCAAAGACTACAGAGAATATGTAAATTTTGGGGCTCTCTTGCGCATTGCTCTGTGTATACTTGCCAGTGATAGTTCTAAGAAAAATGTAGAGATTTTTCTTTGCTATTTTCAGGTTTTATTTTAGTGCAAACAGACAACTATAAAGACATAGCCATGAGCTTCCTTTCCGAGTAATTTTTATGACGTTGGCAAACCAAAATCGTTTGATTTTTTTGCAGGCCTCACTTTTATGCATTGGCTTGAAATAGAGTCTGCATATCAAGGAATGTGGTGTTTCTCTGTGCAAAGTAAAAGGCAAGGTAAAGGTGCTTGTTTTTTTCATGGCATCTCTTATCAAAGTGTATATTTTTGATTTTATATTTCAGAGTCTGTTGAATGGATTAATGTGTTACAAACCCGATGACCCAATTGAATATTTGGAAAGCTGTTTGCAGAAAGTAAAAGAGCTTGGAGGGCCAGAAAAAGTGAAATGGGACACTTTTGTCAGCCCAGAAAAGAAGACCCTGCCTCCACTCAATGGAGGACAATCCCGGAGGTCTTTTTTCAGAAATGGTAATGTATTAAATTAAAAAATTATTCTAGCTCTTCAACTGTGTGTGGTTTTACATCCACTACTGAATTATTTTATACATACTTCTACAGCAGATCATGCCTCATTCTGATTTTCTCTAGGCAAAGGATTCAAGAATTCTGTTTCCTTGCTTTTTGGCGTTTGTTTTTCTCCTCCCATAATGGATGCTAGTCAGGAGAGAAAATTGTGATCACTTTCCAGCCAAATGATGGATGTTTGCTGTGTAAATGTTTAACACATTAGTGGAGAGATTTCTTGTATCCTACCTAAAACACTTGCAAAGATAGGGGCAGATTTGTCTCAGTGAACTTGGCTTGTGTTTTCAGTTGGTCCTTATGATGATGTACATACCAGCTTCAGTGCAGTTACACTATGGGGTTTTTCTAGTTTACGCTGGAGCTATATGCTAATTTATTAAATGCAATGTAAATTATAAACTCTTAGAAAAAGGTGCATCTCATAAAATCTAAGCAGATGTCATACCAAAACCTGTGATTATTTTATTTGTAATGTTAACAAAGAGTAATTAGCTCATCTTTCAGTTGCCATAGTTATTTTTCCTTGCCATCCAACATTTCATTAAACTAATCAGCAAGAATACTGTCTCTATCTTTGTGTACAACATGTATCCTAAGAGTCCTGCCTAATAGTAGAGGTTATCTGCACAATATAAAGCTTTTCTTCTCAGAGGCCACTGCTGAACTCTGGGTGCTATGGGCAGATGTTCACAGCAAACCTGATGTGCTTGTAAAGAAACACCAGAGAAAACTGACTCTGAGTGGCTGTGATTTAATAAATCCATTTTAAAAAGGCAACAAATATTTAATATAGCAACAGCAAACACACAACGTAAAATTATGAGATACTTATACTTTATGTATGATACTTATTTAAATCTGTGTACAGAAACGATTTTGAGTTTTCTGTCTATTTCCACAACTCCCAGTTTATCTTACTATTTTACAGTGATGCCTGATAACTCGAACTTTCCATACCGACGCTATGACCGACTGCCTCCGATCCAACAGTTTTCCATAGAGAGTGACACCGACCTCTCTGAAACTGCTGAGCTAATTGAGGAGTACGATGTGTTTGACCCTGCAAGACCTCGACCAAAAATTATCCTTGTCATAGGTACGAAGGCAGTCATTTTGGCAAGCTTTTGTCTCTGGTACTTTGCCTTTTGATTTGTATTGCAAATACATTGAATGCTTATATGAATTTAAATACAATTTTTCCATCTGCCATAGCAAGTGGTGCAGGCCAATTAAGAGTGTGAAATTGTTAGTGCTGGCGATATAGCATCCCAACTGTAAGAATTTTAGGAGTTGCAGTGAGCACCTGCACTGGTGTTCTGTAGACTGGATGCCTCTTAGCAGCTGGAGAGCTCATGGTTTGCTTATGGAGCACATCTGCCAGTTGGATTTCATCTTAACTAAACCTGGCTCATGCATTTCAAGGCAGCAGCACCATGTGAACCAAAGTGCTCTTTCAAAGCATGCTTGGGATTGAACTAAAACACTATTGTAGACAGATCAACTCAAAGCTGATCACAAAAAAAGATATTTAAAAATGTTGCATAAGCCAGCTCAAAAAGCTGATAGAGAGCTGTTCTCTATATATAGACCCTTGTCAAATCAGTGGTTTATCCAACTGGAGTGAGAATGCATGGTTACAAGTTCATTACATTGATAAGTTAATTCCTAGGTCCATTTGGCGAATGAATCCTGTTCCAGCTTCACAGAGAGTGAGCACTCAGTTCACATTAGATAATTGTTCTCTCCCAAAATTCTCTCTTGTGAGCTGTTTAGTGTCCTTTCTAAGCAACTCATAGTTTCCAGCCTCAGACAAGCATAGATTATTTAAAAATAGCTGCAGTTGAAGTGTAATTCAGTAGTTTATTCTGTTACTGAATTTAAGTTCTTTACATTAGTTTCCTTATCATCTGGATAGTTGTCTTTAGAAATTTTACCACCAGACCTAATTCTCTGGTTCTCTGGATGGTTTAAAGAGTTACAGCACAGGTGCCAGGTGAGGGAGAATTACATTTTTAGTCTATAAAGCTTTATTCATATTAAAGAGAGATACTGCTTCCATAAGAGAGAATAGTACGTAGTATAGTAAAAGGGAACAGAAATGTCTTCTCTGTACTACAGAGTGGAATCTCTAGGAACAGCATGTCCTCTAAGCTCTGCATCCAGCAGCTCTCAGAAAAAAGACAGTGGAATAGACTGAAAACAGAAGACCAGGCATTTTTTAAGGTATCTGTGGTATGCCATAGCAATTGCTCAAGGTGTTTGAATTGTCTTAATCTTTTGTTTCAGAATTACAGATTTCAACATGCAAATCTCTCTATGTATTGCTGAAATGTGAAGATTGCAATTAGATTGAGAAATAATACATTCCTTTATTTCATCTTAATTAATTAGCTACACTTCCTTTTCATAAAGGGGAATAACTGGCTCCTTTTCAGCGACCACAGAAGGCTCTTAATGCATTGAAATCTATGTAGCTCAATTGCAGTAGAGTGATGAATGAAGGTTTGATTTAGGTGAGATAAAGAAAGATTGGCTTTCACCTCTGGAACTGAGTGCAGATGTATTTGAAGTGAAATCCTTGAACACCAGCATGTAGTGAACAGACCATGGATTTTACATAGCTTTTCTTTTCTCTCATTTATATAGGGAACATTGTAAACATTCCACAAAGGCTATTTCAGGTTTATAGTCCCACTGAGTTTCTCTGAATCCATTACAGTATGATCTGATAGAAACACAATACTATATGTAGCTTAGCAGCTATTGTCCATTTTGTACAGAATGAAGACAATTTCTCCTAAATTCAGCTTTCTATTGAGAAAGCACATAAATACACGCATTGGAAAGAGTAACTGAATAAAAGAGAAAAAAAATGAATAAAAGTATACTATTCATTTCAAGAGATACTGCATACCAAAATGTATTGAATATTTTCAGTTTGTATAAAATGCCAACAAAAAAAAAAATCAGTTAAGCAATGCTTTTCTGTCTAATTAGTGATAACTAATAATCCTGCCTTGCTGAGGTGGTACTGGTCCCAGTCACTGTTAGGGACTGAAATGAAGTTAAGGACCTGTCTTCTGCTTCGCATATTCAGTGAACTTTTCTTTATTAATGCATCAGCCCAAGATCTTTTTAATGCTTCCATAAAGGTTTTTACAACTTCTTTGCTTTGTGAAATCTATCATCCTTATAATGAACCAGGTAGCTCCAGGGCTAAAGAGCACTCACTTGTTAAGTTGGGGCTTTGTTCTTTTTCTGGATTTGCAGAAAAGATCTCTGATGAAAGATAAAGCTATCAAGCTGTGTAGTGAATATATGACTGGATTTTAGAAAAATCAGATGGAACCAGCCAGGATGGCACACATCTGAATCACTGGAAAAATTAAGTTTCTAAAGTATTATAACACTAGTGAATGAGATTGTGTTTAAAAATGTGCTTCCTAATATACTTTTAAGAAACACGTTTTACTGTTAATACAGCTTGAATTTGGATATCTTAAAATATTAATTAACTGGTGTCATTAGCACCTTAGATCAGTATGTTTTTAAACTGCACTTTCTTAAAAATATTACTTAATATTAAAAGAATACACTTTCCTTTTGTGATCAGTGTTTAAAGGCTAGATGAAATAGAGTGTTGTCAGCAGGCAGCTGCCTCTTGATTTGTTAAACCCAGTCCACAGTTAGATTTTAAAGTCAAAAATATTTTTGGAAACTTATTATTAGATGAATTTATTCTGAATTTACAATAATATAAGTAAAATTGAAATTTTGAACATCCACTGACAAAATTAGATTAAAACAACTGCTTTAGTAACACTTTTAGGGCATACATATCTTCACTTGAAACCTGTTAGCAAACATAATTTTAGATGCAACAAGTGTTCCCTAGTCTAGACGTCGTCTAGAAATGTGTAAAATAATCATACTTTCCTTGAATAATGTATCTCAGAATAAGTGAAGAGACCATAAACCAAAAGTGATTTGATTTTCCTTTCTTGTGAACGGTTTGTCAGTGTGATTTATCTAAGAGTCAGGAATGGATACATAGTTCAATAAATTATGATCTGCTAATGGAAATAATTTTGTCCTATCACTTTTCCCTTACTTTGCTACCTGTCTGTTTCTCCTCAGACTGTAAATGGATAAGCCCAGCTTGATATAAAAGGATGTGTTTGGATTGATAAGAGCAAAATGTGTGAGAAGTTTATGAATATTAAACCAAATAGTTTATTTGCTATTTTCTGATTGCAATTCAAATTGAAAGAACAGAAGTGCTGAGCTACACGGTTTTTTTCTGCTTCTGTTTAGTGACAAAGCAAACAGGAATGTGAAGTCTATCTCCTTGTTTCAACCAGGGTTTTTGGCAATTTTGTGCTTTTACAGAGTGATGTTTTATCAAGTATCAGTTCTGGTTTTCTAGCACCTTTTGTATCTCTGTTGGAACATGAGCGCTGTTTTCCTTGTTTCCAATTCTTCTGTTTCTAATTTTTTGCACATTATCTGTATATGTTTTGCATTTTTATTGTTGCTGGGGTGCAACATCGTCTGTTTCAAACTTGTAAGGTTTGGTTAAATGCATATGCCGTGGGGAAGGCTGAGCATGAAAGGGAGCAGGGGGAACTGGAGCAGAAGTGCTTTGTAGCCACTTCAGTGGAGAAGATGATTCCTGCTGTATCAGATACTTGCATACCTACAAAAGTGGAACATTCTTTATTCTAACAAAGAGGATAGCTGAGCTGTCTATGAAAGAAAGAGTTCAAGCTGAAAAAACTAAGCCCATCTAGATCACCTGGAATTACTGAAATGGAAGAAAGCTGTAGAAGCTAATGCAGTCTGCTGAAGGAAGAGATAAACTTATGTCTTTTTACGACAGAAATAGCAAGTGAACTGAATGAGAGAAAAATATTTTTCAATTGTCATCTTACTGTTTAAGATAAAATACAGTTTTTCTTTCATTTTTTTACTTGTGTGTTTTATGAACATCTGTAGCGGCGTTGTCTAGCTGGATGTTACAGATAAATGCTCGTAGAAACATTATTTAAATTAATTGGATAATGATAAAACCCTTTTTCCCCCCAAGGGTATAACTAAACTGTGGGCAGGGTATTGGAACACAATAACAATAGGGACATTTCTCTGTGCACTCTCTTGCAATGGCTCCTGGTCTGAATTCCAAAGGGCAGGTGCAGCATCAGCATTGCAGTGTGGGGACACAGAGCTCTGGTGACTGCTGGTGACACTGAAAGCTCTGTGACAGTGATTTTGGGGCGCAGGCTGGAACCTGGTTACACAGAGAGTGCCCTAAGCATACATGTGCAAATATTGTAAAGCTTATCCTGCAGCCAGAACTGTATTGATAATAAAAATGCTTAAAAGCTATTTATGGGAATAATACAGATAAATATAAGAAGAGTCACATGATTACTAACAAAAAGCTCAATGTATTCATATTTACTTTCATTGCATTGATGTATTTTTAAAGTTCATAGAAAATGTTTATTTTTAGTAAATCTTAATTCTTTGTTGGAATAAAATTCAGTATTCTCACACAGAATTCCCCGAACTATAGCTACTTAGGATAGGGAACTATTATCAAAGCATTTGTTTTGGGTTGGCTTTGTTATGCAGTTCAGTACCATACACTTTTCTATACATCAGCATTTATTTTTATCAAAACAATTCCCTGGTTTTGCATATTGGATTCCAGATTCTCTGTTCATCGCATCATAACATGTCCTTTTGTTCAGACATGGGCTGATTGTTTTACATGGATTCTTGCTGCTGCTGTCCAGCTGGCCTTCCCTGCAGCTTTCCCTGCTACGTAACGTAGCTGTTTTCAGTGATTTTGATACCTGTTCAGCCTGTGCTATATACATTGAAGGGTCTCTTTATTCTTCAAGTTGTCCAGCAAGCTGAACCTAATTTCTTCTCTGTCAGATGCTTCAAGCATCAATACCAGAAGCTGGTATTGCATAGTTCAATAAAAGTCCTTGTACCAAATCACTATGGAAACATCTCAGATGATTATTTAATATTTTTTTGTATTTTAAAATCAGGAAACCTCAGAAGCTCTTGCAAGCATGTTTAGGAGCAGATTTTATTAGTTCCATTTCATGACTAGTCTGTTGATTTAATTGGCTTATTTAACCAAGTATGATTCTTTCTGACATGAATACGCTTCAGACTATCTGGCTCTATCTCTGGATTCTTAGAGTTCAAGAAGGGAATCATTCATTTGTCTGTTACTCTACTATAGATCAAGAAAAACTCCATTCCAGGAACAGCTTCAGAATGAGGTCAAGCTTCAAAGAATACTTATTTTTATTTTGCAAGTGGATTTATATTTTTTTTTTTTTTTAAATTTCATTTTACAAACTGTTATGCTTATGATCTGGTAGATCTGACACATTTCTAATGGTTGGTAGCAGGTCATGCAACTGCAAGATTTACTCTAATAATACTTGGAAAATTGGTGCCAATAGCAAAGATTTCATGTGTGATTGTGTATGTCTGATGAAAGGTTAATTTAATGTTTTCCTTATAATTCACACTAGGTGGCCCAGGAAGTGGTAAAGGAACACAGAGTTTGAAAATAGCAGAACGTTATGGATTTAACTACATATCAGTTGGTGAATTGTTAAGGAAGAAGATCCACAGCACAAGCAGCAATAGAAAATGGAGCCTAATTGCCAAAATAATTACTACTGGAGAACTGGCCCCTCAGGTACAGCGCTTCATATGTTAATATTTACTTATAAGGGTTTGTACATGCTGTATTAATGTGCACAATCAAGAAAACTTCATTCACAATATCAAATACCTAACTTATTTTCTCTGTGAAAGGAAACAACCATAACTGAGATAAAGCAGAGATTAATGCAGATCCCTGATGAAGAGGGGATAGTGATTGATGGATTTCCCAGAGATGTTGCCCAGGCAATCTCCTTTGAGGACCAAGTAAGAGACTGTTTTTATTCTTAAAATAACTTACATATCTCTACAACAGTTAAGCTTGTTGAAATCATCAGTCAGATACCAAGGAAGAGCATTGCTCTTTAAATCTTTGCAAGTACATAATTACAGGTTGACAAAAGATTTATGTTTTATTATGTCCTGTCATCTGAAAACAGACTTATTTTGTAAAAAGACAATGTGATAATATAACCAATAATCCGAGCCTCGTCTTATAATGAAAGTCCTCTCAGGATGAAGAAGAAAACATGAAATCTAACAGTGACTATTTTCTGTATCTTAGTGATTTAGAAAGTGAGAAAACATTATATTTCCATATCTATTTGTTCAACATAATCACCACTAAAAGAAACATACTTCAAGCAATGCATGTCTTCACAATGCTTTTAATATCAAGTTTTATTACAGTGCGTTGACAAGACGAATTTAAAAAGGTTGAAACTGCCCATGCTTTGCAAATTTTTGTAAACCAGAAAGTATACTCTTTTTCTAGAAAATTAGGTCATTTTGGTTATTCTAAATTACAATTCTTAGGTTTAGTCAGCTAAACTGTATTCCTGAGTTCTATTGACATGTTGTTTTCATGTGTGTATTTTAAACTAATCTAAAAATACTTAAATTCAGTGGAAAAACAAACAGCTGATGTCATTTTCTGATCAAGTGCTCCTATCATAACAGTTATGGTCACAAGAAGAGATTGCAGCTTCAGAGCTGTATTCTTAGAGTGCCTTCATGCAGAGTGTTTCAAAGTCCTTCACAATTGCTGGTGTACTGCTGTTCCTGTACTTCGAATTCTAAGTGGCATTACCAAGGCAGAAGTAACAAAACAAAACAGCTAGTGAGGCATTTCATTACTGTGCTTTTATAAGGTATTATTCTGGGCAAAATTTAGAAAACTGAATTGAGGAAATTAAAGGAAACAGACAAAATAGTTATTACAGGAAATAGCAACGACTGCCAGCTATATCTCCTTACAATTAACAAAAGAGAAGATTATTTGAGAAGTCAAACAGCAGAAATGTAGACTGAAAGATCATTTCCTCGTGTCATTTTTGTCCAGTGTGATAGTGTGACTTAAGTGCATTTCTTGGTGGCATAATTTTGTGCTGATGTTGTTTTTGATGAAAGAATGGGGGATATGAAACTAGAGGAAGTGACAGGAAGTAAGTTATCCTAGGCTCAGATTCTCTTTCTACAAAGGAAAACCAGTTAAACAACACTTGAGTATTTTCACAGAGAGTTCCTTCATTTTCAGTCAATTGGGATTTGCTAAGTCATACTCCTCAATGCCTGATTCTGCCTGAAAGATAGATCACCGTCTGAGTCTAAAAAAATCCAGGAGCACTTCATATAGGGACACCTTTCAATCTTACCTGTAGATAGAAAATATGGGAAAAAAGGAATCACAGACCTTTTATAGGAGCGTAAGCTGCCTGTTTAGGCTCCCCCATTTTCATCTTTCTTTCAGCTGACCTGTAAAAGGAACATATATGAGGTCATGGAAATAAATGTACAAAAGATACACATAGTTCAACATTCAACATCCTAGATCAGCATCTCTGGTGAGATATATTCAGTGGATTATATTATCTCGGATTTATATTTTAAAGAACTAAAATATACTTCTTGTTTCTTCAGAATTCTCTATTTAGTAAGCCATAGTGCTACACACGTTGGTAGGAAGGGTTTGTGCTAAGGAAAAGGGACTATCAGCAGTCATGATAGTGATCAACCTTCACAGGATGAGGCTGCCAGCCACCTGTTAGGCATGTCAGGTTATGTACATTAAGCATGAGAACATTTTCCACACACTCAGAGATTCCTCAATGGGAAGTGCAATTGAGTTGTGAAGAATTCAGTAATTAACTGTTGTGATAATTTGTCTACGTCTGCAATTAGAGATAGTAGGGGGTTTTCCACAGCTGAGAAGCATTACAGCTTTCTTTCTAGCAGTGTGTAGAAGAACAGAACAGAACACAATTTTTCTCATTAGCCAAAAGGGACAAGGTGAGAAATAATAAGTTGAAATTTCAGCAAGGAAAGTTTTGATTAAATAGTAAGACAATTTTAATTAGATCTGTTAAGCAATGGAACATCCTTTGAAGAAAATGGTGCAATCCCACAAAATACACAAATTTTGCGCATGCCTTATTCTTACAGACACCCCCTGTAAAACTCTGAGATCTGTTAATAAAAAATTCTGAATTAGAATTAATTCTTATTGCTTACCAGTTTTGTCATGAGCAAATACTTATTCCTACAGATGGTCCCTTTGAGACCATTGCATTCTTATATACCTGAAAACAGCAGAAAAATTTGTATGATGTGTACAAATTCTTTACCATTGTTCATACAAACTCCAAGAATATAGGCAGTATTACCAAAAATAAATTATGGGGAGTAGCGGAAAAGGAAAAGGACAACTGAGGTGCCTGGTTTCTCTTGAAAACACATGTCAAATCTAACTGTGCTGTGTTTGCAGTCATCTTTAATGTAACAAATTATTTATGTAAACTAATTCCTTCAGTCTTATGGTTCACATAGCTGTTACTAAGACTTGAAACTGAGCTTTCAGAATCTCTTCATCTTGTGGAAAAATCAAATGCATACTGTATGTCTGCATACTGTAATTACAGGACCTGTCCTGCATAACATTCTAGTGTAGAAATATATCATGATAACGACTGCTTGTTAAACTTCACTTGTAATTGCTCTTGGTACTACCAGCACATTTTTATCCCTTTGACTAATCCAGAAGCTGATCTTTTCTCTGGGAAAAAGTGTTATTTTTAGTAAACTAGTCAAAGCAAACCAGCTTCTGCTAACATTCCCATACATAGGTATAGCTAAAAGATGATGATTTCTTCCTTATTATGTTGCCAGACTCTCGTGTGGACAGTAAGTCCTCAACATGTTGCTAGGCAGAATTGTATTAAAACATGTTGCATCTCAGTGACTAAAGCGCCTAAAATAAAGCAATGTATCATTTGTAGCACACACAGTATTTCTCTTTCTGCTCAGATCTAGAAACCAGAAGTAACAAACACTGCTTCCATGCAATAATGCCAATCTGGACTAAGTGCATTAGAAAGTACTTTACACATCACAGGAATTTTATATTTGAATTTAAGCTTTTCTCCCCTTGTTTTCTATTGAGTTTTGTTAATAACACTGTTCCTGTCATCCATATCTTTTGAGTGGGAAAGAGGTCTTTAAGATGGCATCAGTGATGTTTTCAGATTTTCATCAGTGCTTGCCAGCCAGCACCACACTGGCCATTCTGGTCACTTACACCAGCTTCATTTCTTAATGCTCATTGCAGCCTTCTTGCAGCCTGGGAGAACTCAGCCATGAGCGCTGCAGTATTCTTTGAGTTTATCTCAGTTTTCTTTGAACTTTTTATCCAAGTTGAAATAAGTCTTGTATTTTTCTCTTTGAAAACTGAGTTTAATAAGGAAATTCCCCTTATTGGAAGTCTTGGATTTTTGCCAAGCCCTGACTCTCTCATTTCTTAATTTCAGAGAGCAGAGTCGATATTGCCAATACTTTTGATAGGGGTACGTTTAATAAAGCTATGAAGTTCTAGGCAGTCATAGTTGTGGGGAAAAAATGAAAACGTGAATTTTAATTTCTTAAAATCAAGTAGGACTTCCAGTTTATATATTCCTTTTAAATATATGATAATTTCTGCGTTTTGCTCAGTTTGAAATCCTTCTGCATAGCAGTGCAGATTTAATACTGATGTATTTAGCCTTTCAGTTTGAGCCCAGGCATACAGCTATCCTAAACCACAAATTTCTAAGGTATCCATGACCTCTGCTGAATGCAAATAGCAGAAAGGTGTTTAGGTTTCAAGGACACATTTGAAAATGCCAAGGAGAAAATGGTTTATTTACCATTAACCTGTCAGTTTGAAATTCAGCAAGTCACCTCCAGTCCCAGCATGCTGAAGCATGTTAAGTATCTTCCTCTCCTGCAATGCTGTAATAAAATGCCTCTGATTGCTGTATTGAACTCCAATGGCTTGTGAAGAAACTGCAGTTAGACTTTCTGTGTAATCTCTCACATGGTTTTTATCCTTCCCGGGAGAAACAATTAACTGTATTTTACAGTTAATTTCAATTACTGCTTTGGTTTGTTTTTTCCCCTACTGTCAGTCATTCATGTGTAACTTTCCTTCCTTGTATACTTATCAATAGAGTAAGTACAGATGTAGTTTGCTTAAAATATATTAACTGTAATTTTTTAATAGTGAAATAAATGTAGAAAAGGTATTAGAATCAATGGATGTTCATTAATGAATATAATTTATATATTATAAATTGATAGAAGAGGAAAACTATTTTTGTAGAATTTATTTAAAAATATATTTTTTGTCTTATATGGCCTTGAATAAAATCTTAATTTAAATAATAAACAGAGGCAATAAATTTTATTTGATTCTTTGTTTAAAAGGACCTTAGGAATATTCATAAATAACTGCACCTCAACTAATAACTACTCATCTTGGCTGTAATTTGAGTTAATTTTTAAATCTCAGATATATTCCTTAGGAAAATTATTATGAGAATAATTGTGATCAAGTAGAACTAACTGTGTAGGTGGCACAATTTAGGATGGTGAGAGAAAAACTGCCTTGCCACTTTGACAGCCTGAGGACAGCAGTAATGTTCCTCCAAGGCTGATAGCTGGATCTCCAGGCAGAAGCGATGCCTGCAGTGCCCTCCAAGTTTGACACAGGAGTTTGTGGCCAGCTGACACAGGGTCTGACTGCCAAGCTCCAGCTCTGCAAAGAGCTGCGCACAGAAAACCTGCTGTCCCTGGCCAAGGGTGCGGCCTCCAGAACAACCAGAGAAATGAATGCAACTTGATTGTGAACCTTCTTAAGGGGAAGAGACTTGGTTTTTGCAATAGGTTTTTGTTCTGGTAGAGGTATTTTTTCTATATCACAGCCAATGTTTCTTCTTTATTTCATCTCTCCCTAAACTTCTGTCTCTCTTCTCCCCAGTCACTACTTCACTGATCCAGGTACAATCCCCTACAGAATATGTACCCAGTGATCTGGGTGAGGAGTGGGGGGACTACCACATCAGCAGTGTGCCTTGATGTGGTTCTTCTTGTTCACTGTCTTTTCCCTGTGAATTTTACATTGCTCTCTTAAAGCCAAGCCTGAGCAGGAAGCCTGTGGAATGGTCTTCCCATTATTCTCTTCTCCCCTGGAAGCTGGAGCACTGTCTAGAGAAAGAGAAGCAGTGGTTCAATTTTCTGCTGGGTAGGCAACCCTAGGCCTCAAGTTTCCAGTTTTCCTGGGCAAGAGCTCTTCTCTGCTAGTCAGAGTAGCCAAAGGAGAGCTCATCCTTTGCTGGTCCACAGGACAGGACGTGATGTTCTGAATTCAGAGTGGATGGAGGTGCCTCCTGAGCAGTTCTGAAGCAGAGGTCTGCTCAGAACTTTCTTTGTATCACTAGCATTAGTGTTTACAAATAGGGATTTTTATTAGTTAGCTGCCCAGCACAGGTGAAAAGCTGAATCACTTCTCCCCAAAGACACCAGTCTGCCTAATTACAAACTCTAGGCAATTTGCTAGAAACGTATTTCCTGGGCAATATGAATATGGTTCAAAAGCAGCCACCAGAAAAAAAAAAAAATTCTATCAGCAGGATTCATTCTTTGACAACATGATTCATGATTTTGCATTTTTTAAACAAGAAAAAACTGCAAACATCTAGTAACTGCAAACATCTAGTAACCCAGCAAAGATGGAAATACAAAAAGCAAATAAGTAATTACATGGGAGAGCACACATACAAAGGTCATAAACCAGCTTGCTAGTAACCTTTAATAAGAAGAATAAAATGCACTGTTAAATTAATGGCATTGTTCATGAGCTGTCAGTTTTCTCAGGAGTAGAACATTCCAGGAATTAAGAAACAGAGCATTTTCATCTTTTGCCTAATGAGGAATAATGAGAGAGAGTTTAATCATCTAATTTCTAGCAAACAACCACACTATTCTCGCTAACAAGAGGAGATGTAGAAAATATCCCCAGAGAAAAGAGAGCATCTTTCCACTTATACTGCTTAATGTCAATAACACCATCAACTTGCATAGAATTACTCTCAATTTACTCCTAGTTCCAGTTTAGGAAGGAGATTCAGACCCAAAGAGAGTAGGATTTACTCACTAGTAAATATTATTCTGAAAAATGAGAGGATGTACCCACCAGTTTTATTCTGAGTTGATGCCATATGCTCTTCATCTCATTTAAAATGAATAACCAGAAACCTGTCTGTTCACATGGGCAAAGATTCTCCCTTCGGCTGAGTTCCAGTTAGTAAGTAGTCAAATTCACTTCCCTGAGCCCTACAGTCCTACCTCACCTGCATTACTGGACATGAATAAAACCCCCAGCCTTAAGCACAAGATGTGTGTACTGTGGGAAATCAGGATGAAGGAATCCAGCTCTTCTGTCTGCGTTGGTTCTGTACAACTTTTCTACAAGCTGTGTCTCAGAACAAAACTTATTCCCTAGCCATAAAACTCAACAACGCTTAGTTCTGAGTTTGAAAAAAAGGTTTCTTTCCAAATGAATCATAAACCCCCTTCTCCTTTGTTAGAAAAAAAAGCAGTTTGTACTCTTATTTACATAGGAGAATGGATATGTTTCTAGAGAAGTAATCCCAGATGTCCATATATTCAAACTACCCTGTTACATTCCAACTAAAAGTATTTATAAGCGTGTCTCACAGGCAGGTACAGTTGAAGTAAGTGGAAGCAGAGTGGTTCATGAAAACAGGAGTGAAATATCAATAGCATTTCAGGGGTATCTCCTGAAGGTTGTAAATGCTTGTAGGGGAAATAATAATGTTAAGTGCTATTAAGTCTGTATGCCTATGCATACAGGAGAGATGTTACCCTTTTGTGCGTCTTGTGTTTGTTAAATGGTTTTCAGCTACTTTCTGATGATAAAGATGCGTGTTCTGCAGATAAAAGTTGAATTCCTAGAGATATCACCTAATCAGATTCTGTTTTGTATTCCCTACCTCAAACATGCTTGACTTTACTTTTTTCTTACACTTCAAAAAACTGTTCAGACAATATTTCATTTGAAACTAGGCTTCTTGAACTGAGAATTTTAAAACATCGTTTTCATTGACGTTTTGTTTCTGTGAGTGAAATAGGTTTCAAATTAGAAAACCTACAGTGTCAGAAAAAAGGGTAGTCTTAGTAACTGGGGTTCTGACAGTGTCTTTTGTATTGTTGCTCTTGTTAAAAAAAACTGAGAACAACAACAGTACCCAGATCCTGCAGAGAACTTTCCATTTTCAAAAGCAGAAGGAAATAATTAAACCTAATTAATGAATTGTCCAAGTCATACCTTGTTATTATCCTCATTTTAAAATTAGAAAGAAAAGAAAGAAATTAAATCCAGGGTGTGTTTTCCCATTTTGTTAAACAGTAAGCGACTTCTGCAGCCAGTGCAGTTTGTGGGAACTAAAAGCAGGTGAGAACTGGCACACGTGATGGACCCATGGTGGCATTCAGATCCTTCCCTTCCTGTGGGCCTGCACTTACTTGGCCACAGTTTCTTTAGAAAACTGAGATTGGTTGTGGTAAGCTGCACTCTCATGTTTGTGCAAGACGGAAGGAAACCCTCTTTTTCCTTCAGGGCTGATAATTTCATGAGTGGTCTGTTTATTCTAAGTACTCTCTGTAGGATTTGATGCTATATGTGAAGTCTTATGGTACACAAAAGCTCCAGTCCTGCACTCCAGGAGGTCTGATGTGACCTCACAGCCTGAGTAGGTGCCATCCTGAAGTGCTGAGTGTTGAAAGTGAGGCCAGCTGCAGCTTGGAGCATCTCAAGATTTCTTCCTATCTTTCTGCCACTATTTTAAAGATACACAGAAATGGAAATACTAAATAAAACTATTCACTTGTATGAACTCCCTTTGTCTTCTGCTTTACTAGATCCCTGATTACCAGTTGAAATTTCTGAGTCCCTGTGTAATGTATGTTAGGAAGCTTCAATCAGCTGGATATCCATACAGGGACTTGAGATTTTACTGTGCTCAGTCTGCTGCAGGGCACATCAGCCATTCCTTTTCATCAGACAGTGTTCCATGACCTAACAGGCTTTGAAATATGTAGCGTTTTCTTTCAGAGTCTATCTGTGTCATAATTTGGGATTTGGAGTACTGTATGCTTTTTGAATTCCCAAATTCCTCATTATTCTTCTATTACTAGTGAAGCAACCTTAATTTAACTGAGCTTCTTTTAATAATGTCCATATTGCATGGAAGTCTAACACAGAAACTTACTTTCATAGTCTTTCATGTGAATAATTATGTGCCTTAAAGCCATTATGTGGTAGTAAAATTAACTTTCATAATTAATTCATCCCGTGAAAGGACAGAATAACTCTCTATTTACAATAGTCCGAAAAGGGAAGGAAAAGTTACTCTGGTTTTGTTGACATTGAGGTAGATGTGATAGAGGTGGAAAAGAACTTCTCTCCCACTGGCAGTTATTTAAAAAAACCCAGGTTATAAGGTTAATTGTTTCAAAATCTAATAGATACTCATAAATAATTACCAGAACTATTATCTTTGTAGTTTGTGTGCTCATGTCTCCAATCATCTACAATGTGTGTAAAAAATAATTTGATTTTCTTTAAAATCCTATTTAATTTTCTGTAATGATAAAGAGGCCACCATCTTTCTTGCTAGTGTTACTTTTCAGATGTCTTCTGTTTGCAAATGGCTCTGCTTTTTCACCACTTTCTGCTTCTTCGTATCCAATACTACTCTGTCAGCGACCTCATTTGTAAAGGCTAATGACCATCACCTCAGGCCAGAAAAGTTGTATTAGTTTCTTTTGACTTGCTAAGAACCTTTGTGTACTCAGATGGCCAGTAAAAAGGCCAGACCATACTTCATGTGGTATTCTCTCAAATGACAGAAACCCATCTTAGATGGGATTTTTTTTTTTTAACTTAGTTATTAATTTTCCAGATTGTCCACATGGGAAGTTTTGACTATTCAGTCTAGAAATATGGTTATCTTTATGCAATTTAACATCCTTGGGTAGAAAGACCTAGACAGAGGGAGTCTTCAGAAGCTTAATTCATTTGTTCTGACCCTCAATAACAGTGGATTATAACAACTATATAGATAAACATAAAGATATAAATCAGTTATTCCTTACACAGTAGTAGTTAGAATACATGTAAGACGTTTTAGTGACACTGATGTATAGCTCAGATTTGACTATCAAATTTACATGGCATTAAGCTGAACAAAGGCATCTGTAGATAAAATTAATTCTGTAGATAAAAAACATCATGAGAAAAATGGCTATTTAATATTCTTGAGCATCCACCATCATTTGCATTGTAACTAGATTATGTCATTTCTAGACTAGGAAGCCACTGTTTTTACTGATACTAGTTAAAACTAAAGTATGAACTTTTTTGTTCAGGCAGGTAAAGAGCAGAAGTTACTTCGTGCTCGTATGTGAGAACAAATAAATCCTTTCTAATCTGTAATCAGATAAAAACTTGAATGGTTTGTTTTTATCTTAAATGCTTCTTACAGAGAATTTTAATATGTTTTAAAAGACAGCATTAGGCTAGTGAAAATTTAAGGAGAGGTAGGTTTCTTTGCAGCAACCAGATGGAGGAAAGAACAAAATCAGATCTTATTAATAAAGTTAATATACATTTGTAGCTGCATATTAGAAATGTGAATTCAGGTGTCTGAGTGACTTTTGGATGAGAAGAAACAGTCTCTGGTTGCACCAAGGGAGGTTTAGATTGACTATTAGGAAAAAAATGCTATATGGAAAGGATTGTCAAGCTCTGGAACAGGGAAATGATTGAGTCACCATCTCTGGAAATATTTAAAATACGTGTGGAGATTCTAAGACATCTGTTTTTTTCACCATATGTACTAAGTAGTAGTGACCTCCAAAGATTGCCTGAGAACATTTAGCAGTATTCCTAAGAAAATGAGTTTATCATTGCTTTCCCCACATCAAGCACCAGAGATACCTCTTTATATGTTTGATAGTAACCTATAAAGATTCAACTGGGAAAGAGCTAGAGTTCAAAAACTTTTCTTTATCTCATTGCCGTAAGTCTTTACTTCCTGAACCATAGTGCAGGGATGGGTGTGACACATACCAGTGCTCACCAGGCAGACCAAAAAGGATAAGGGAAATTAAGATCGTTTTAGCTGCCCCACCCAACCTCTTTAAAAGTGCACTGAAGCTTAAGTGAGATTTAGAGAAATAGAGAAAGTGTAAGAAACTGTGGCTCTTGGAAGAGATCTGTTTTCTTCTGGTCCCATCCATCAGTTAGCTTCATAGTGGCTGTTGGATTTTAAATACCAGCTTACTTTAAAAGTTTTCATACGGAAACCATGCAACCATTTTCCTGCAGAGTATGAGATATTTATATTTTTCTCTTCTAAAAAAAAATCAGCTAGGGGACCCTTATGGTAATGTGAATGATGAACATAGCCTAGAGAAGGTTTCTGCTGGGAGGTAAAATTTTTTCATTAAACCTTTTCTTTGCATATCAGGTGAAACAAGTTGACTAACCTCCATTGAAGATCAACAAGCCCCTCCTTAAGCTTACGAACTTCCCTTAAAAAAACAAACAGAAAATTACTGACTACATCCAGTTCCAGCTTATGCAAATGTAGCACATCTGAGCCTCACATAATTATGGAATTGCTGAGTCCTGTAGTGTTGGATAATCAACTTAATCAGATTTCTTGAATTGCTCTTTCCACAGATCTGTACCCCAGATTTAGTGGTGTTTCTGGCATGTTCCAGTCAAAGGCTGAAAGAAAGATTACTGAAGCGTGCGGAACAGCAAGGGAGACCTGATGATAATCTGAAAGCCACTCAAAGAAGACTAATGAATTTCAAGCAGAATGCAGTCCCACTGGTTAAATATTTCCAGGAAAAAGGGCTCATCATCACAGTAAGTCCTGTAGTAGATACATCTGAAACCTTAATTGCTGTGGCTATACTTGGCTTCTTATAGCTTTTGCTTTAAGACAGGCTAGATGAGTCAAATTCTGTTTTAGGTTAATAGCATGGCTACTTAAGTGTTTCATGAAGACAGTGAATTCATTTGAGCAGTTGACAGCAGTTGAATTATTGGCATGTTACAGACTGTGTCTGGTTGTAATAACACAGAACTTGGTACCACATATGGTTTGAGAGCACAGATGGCCTGTCTTGTTTCTTTTGATAGCCTAAGTAACCTATGTAGTTCATATTGGTATGGTCTCCTCACAGCGAGTGTGACTAATTCTGTGTGCTAGTCAGACTCATGTCAGGTCAAAGCATCCTTACTTGCAAAGTCATCAATTGATTTTAGTAGCCTTAATGATGTAATTCAGCCTCTTTCTGAATTCCAAAATGAAAATCCCAGGAAATTATTACATTAGCTTCTCCAGAGAGTATGTGTTCCAGTTTAGGATTTTGATTAACTCTGTTTTTAAGGACAAGAGGACTAGGATTCTTGCAAGTTTTTCTTTATTATTGATGAAGTGTGTATTTTGTGATGTTTCTATAGCCTTTGCAAGTGCTTCTCTTATAGAAAGCATACTTAGCTCTTCAGGATAAATGTGTCTTTGTGCATAAAGCATGTGGGGCATCTGGGTAGAACTGCATTCTTGTGATGGGACCTGTACAACAGAAGATTTTTTCCTTATCGAAGTTTTCTTCTGCTTTTTAACTCTGTTTCTTGAGAGTTCTAAAGATAATTTAAATTTCAATCTTCACCTTATAAATCCTTTTTTCTTTTTGAAGAAAGGAGATGTTTATGATGCGTATGGAGGTGACAACATGGCATTTGAACATTAAATTGCTCTAGTACAGCACAAAGGAAATAGCATTTTGCACTTATTCATGCTATCTCCCTACAGAGGGAGGAGAAAAGAGAGAAAATAGCATTCATCCTGCTGCTTATAATGCCGAACCTGGAAGACACTGAAATGCTATGCAGATGAGAGCAGTAGAAGAACGAGAACAGCATAAAATAGAATTACAGTAGCCTAATTCCTAGAGGAGTGACTCCTCGAGGCAAGGTCAGACAAGGTCAACATTGACTAGAAGGAAATTAAAAGATTTACATTTTTCCTAAATCCCTACCTGCACCTTGTCACTGATGTGCAAGCTCTAAATCTCAGACCCTTCTAGCCAGCATCACGATTCTACTCAGGGGAGAGAAGCAGGACCATTTGTCTTACAGAGAGTTATAACTTTAGAATCACAACTCATATTTTATACATCTACCTAATAAATATGTTGTTCTTCATCAATAACAGACCAAAAAAGAAAAGAAAAATTCCCTGAAATATAACGAAATATGATTAATAAGGAGACATATATATATAGAGTTATAATCTATTGTTAGACACTTTATGAACAGGCAGTAAAAATCTAAGTTCCCAAAGAAGATTCATTTTCATGCTCCAACAGTTATTTCATACTGCTGTTAACACACTTTGGTTTATAGAATTAAAAGCCACTTTCTTAATTTCAGGTCTCATTTGTTGGGTTCCTTAGGTGTATTGCTTTCCCTTCATCTCTTTTTTTTCACATGACCTTTGAAAATTTTCTACAGTACCCAGGTTGTACTTGTTTGGTGCTCTGTATGCCTTGTGTTCTCAGTGTGTGCTTGGTGTACCTGCTCTCACAGTCTGAGCCTGTTTTCTGTTTTTAAGGAATGAAGTGAGGCCCGCACCTACGGTATTTCTAAGAAATAGGGAGATACAAGTCTGTCCTTTCTGAAAAACTCCCTCTTTGGAATAATGATTCGTAAAGTTCATTATAATTAACCGAAGTAAATATCTGATATTTTCATGAACATACAGTCTGTGTTTAAAATTCATTTTAGCAATCTGTCAGTAGTCTAACAAATGAGAACCTGACTTAAATTTAAATTGAGAAAGTATCAATACTATAATAACACAAAATTGGACTGTGAATATGTAAGTAGATACATATGCTGCCATTTATTGTTTCAGTAACGTATAACAATTACGAAAACATTATGTGTTGTTTACCTAGACAATAACTAGTACACAAATTACCTGGTGGTGGTGGGGAGATATTAGTTAGATTAAGTTGTAAGAGGGGGAACATGTAAGTACCTACGTGACCTCAAGTACTCTGTTGTTTAGCAGAAGACTTCAGTTCCAGACACAGATTTTCAAATCTCCAGTTTATGTGGTCTGTAATCTGCTAAAGATAATGGTGTGTTATTGGAGAGGAAATCACTGGGTTACAAAAATCTTTTGGTCAACAGTTATTAAAGCTGCTCTCAGAGAGCTTAGCTGTTCTTTGTAGAACATATCCCTTGGTCTAGACAGAAAAAATTTACAGAGCTCATCATCGCAGCAGTAGAAGTTTCTCTTACTGGAGGCAGGATTTGGTCCAGTCTGCCTTATTGACAATGATTCTACATTATCTTAGAGATGCAGTGTCAACCTTGTTATGTTAATAAGTCTGTCTGCATTTAAGGGGAAACAGTAAAAGACTGGCTGTACTGTGACAAAATTACTAAATATTAGAAGAAGGCTTCGGTCCTTATTTAAACAGCCAGAACAGGACCACATCCTGTGGCATCCATGAAATGCGTATTTCTCTGATATCTTCATTGTTCCACTTGTCCTTTTAGGGAATTTACCATGCTTATGAAAACATTAAAATGACATTCAGATTAGTCAGAGAAGTAAAGAGAACCCAGAAAAAGTAGCTGAAGCTGGAAATGGATTTTGAGCACAAATTTAGACATTAAACAGTTGCGGGTGAGGGAAGTAGCTGTCTGCCCTCATAAGCATCAAACAATCCTAATGGCTGTCAACTGTCACAGAAAAATTCCCCACGGAACTGTGTTATATAAATTTTTCTCTTGTCTTGGTTTAAAAAGGAGTTTTGCTATAGAACTTGCACATTGACATGAACTTTGTCTAAGGGCTGGGACTTACCAAAATGCTGACGAAAATATTGGTTATAGTTTGTTTCTAAAGTTTCTGTGTTACCATACAGCTGCCCAACTTGAGGTGTTGGTTTCAGCTTTTTATTTGTTTGCTTCTGAACGCAGATTCCAAAAGACTTGCACTTAATCATTCTTCTTTTAATTTGGGGCCCGTCCCTGGAGAAATGTGGGTCGTGCAGTCTTTTAAGCAGCTCTCAAGGTCTGTTCAAATCTCATCAATAGCAAACTATTATGGAAAGGCTTCATAGCTACCCTCACCCTGCTCCCAGGTCCTAATGGCAGCCATTGCCAGGCATGTCTCTCAAACCAGAATCCAGCTCAGATAATCTTCTCCTCAGTGGAGGAAAATGCATCTGGTTTGGCAGAACATGGGATGAGTAGATGCCTTTGTTTTCATGGTGCCGATACTTGATTGCATCCGTGCAGTTTACGCATTAAACAATCACTAAAAAGAAAATTTTAAAAATCCCACTCCTCCTTCCCTGAAGTGATGCTAGGAATAGGGACTGTTAGCCACCACCTCCCCCGTGTGCTCTCACCTCCCTGCTGCAGGCTCAGAATCTCATTTACGTGCCATCTGATGCATGGATCTTGCATCCTAGGCTGCAAAGTGATACAGACTTGGCAGGAATGGTTTCCCTCAAATATAGCTTCATTGGTATCTGAGCATGGCCTTTCTCCCCACAGGTCAGAGATGTGGATTTGAACTTGCTTTGTGTTCTGGAGGGTACTGAGCTGAGATTTCCTATTGATTGGGCCAATGCCACCAAAATATTTTCAGATGCCTCTCAGTTGTATGAAAAATACAGCAGCTCTAAGCACAGTCTTTTAGGAACATTTTAGATGTGTTTTTAACCTGACTACTGTGCAGAACCTTCAGGGTACTTCTGGCTTCTTGGGCATGACCAAGTGGACATGCAAAGAAGAACCAAGATAGTCTTGAGCATCTGAAGCAAACCTTCAAAGTTTTAGGAACTTTTCAAATCAAACAAGGAATGTAGGCAGCTGTTTGTGGGAACCTTAAGACCAGAAGTTTTGTTTGAGATTCAAGAGTCTTCCTCTGTTTTGCTGTATGGTAACTCTTTATCTGGCTCCATGAATGTATATGGCTATATAATCATTAAAAAAATTCTATGCAGGGAAAATTAGAGGTGGGATGGGAGATAATGACTATCACTTTTTCATTTTTTGGTGAGTCAAAGCAATGAAAGGTAAGTTGAAGCCTAGTACAAGTAATGGAGCTCTGCAGTCACAGAAAGCTGTTACTGAAAATTAAGGTCTTCTGTGTCTCTCCTATATTTGATAGCCCTTTTGCAGAAAAACTGGGCAATGAGAAAGAACGTATAACTATTTCCTGTAAAACTGCTGAACTAGAGAAAGTTTATGCATGTTCTAATCACTGCTAGGTTTTACACTGCATCTCAACAGTGTTTATGTTACTGTTTTCAGAGATTTTGAAGAACATACAAAAGAAGGTACATAAATGAATTTTATCTGGAAATGAGTGTAAACAAACTGTTTGTAAATATATGCACATTTTTCATATGGGAATGATAGATGAGTAATTTGTGCATATATAGAAGCATGTGCACCATAGACACTTCCAAGCTTCAAAATGTTTTCAGCCTCCCATTTTATGATTTATGTCAACAAGTATATCAGAAATACCAGTGTCTGCCAGAGCATGACCAAGGATGGAAACTTGCCATCTGTGTACATAGAAGCATGCAGAGAAACCTTGAGGGTAGAAATTCTTTGCTGAGGTGAATAGGATCAGTGTAACACTATGTTCATTTCTAACTTCAGAAGTATGATAATTTAAATAGATACTGGCTTTTTGAAAGCTGCCCTGCCTTTTGTACACCCAGTGGCTTGAATAAAGTAGGTGACCTTGAAAAAAAGAAATAAACTTTGACCAGTCTGGCTATCGAATTAGGCAGTGATGATTGCATGGGCCAAGCTGATTTAGGAGCTCCTGAAGGAGAGAGGGAATGCTGGTTTTGACAGCCATACTATCCCAGATTTCATCCATTTCTGGCACTGTGAAAGCTGATACGTGTTTAAAATTAACAGAGGGGTTTTTTACAGATCTGAAACTAAAGCTGAGATAAGTAATTAAGCCAAGTTATCATGCAGAGGAATGAACTGTAAGAGATGTTTAAAATAACATGTCCTAAATACTCTTCAAGTTATTTTAAACAGTTCATCTTAAGGTAATTAAGCTGTGTCCTTTGGGTGAATAGCAGCTTCTAATTTAGTTCTTGTAGTTAAAATGAAGCTTAAAGAAGATTAATTTTTATTTTATTTAGATGAGATATATTAAGAAACCAGCTTGGAAAAAATATCTCCTCTCTGGGAAGACCTTTTGTATTGAATCAGGAATATTTGTTATCCATAAGCAAATTTTCCTATCTTAAACCACAGTTGATTTTGTGAAAATCCAGCTGAAGAATCAAAGCTGCATTTCAGCCCTGCATTGCTGTAAACAATAAAATACCAATTTCTTACCCAAAGTTGCATTAGTGATTTCCAGCTCTGATTGCCACTGGTGGATCTTCGCTGTGAAAAGTGTATAGCCCCTGACTTCCTGATTTTATGGCAAAACCACTTTGCTGCCATTTGGTGGAGAAAATTAGCATATCAACTCATGAAAGTTGCTACTTCAGTAGAATCAAGATGATCTTTTAGCTCTGACGCTCACAGTCCTATTAAAATGTTACTATATCTGGTAGCTTGTGTTCTACAAGTATTTAACATCCTTATTTCCTGAATCTGTCATTGCTTACAGCATCTAAGTTGCTATCGTTAGCTTTTGTTAACTATTTCTGTTTCCTTATGCGAGTGGCAACCGAATGTTTTTTCTGCTATACTATTCTCAACTTTGATTCAAAGAGCAGAATGAGATTGAGTGAGCTGGCCTCTAGTAATCCAATGTACTACATCCTGGAATTATTTGAGCATTTGCTCCTGTTCCTTCTTTCCTTTACATGCACCTGAAAGAGAGGGGAGACCTAAAAGATTCCACTTTCTTATTTTTTAATGCATCATAAAGATACATTTATTCAGATTTGTGAATGCTCAGGTTTTGTAATAATGGAAGCCATTTAAGTGTCAAAACTGTCAGCAGAAAGTCTGATGCTGTTAACATTATGGGCTTCTGGCATTTTTCTCCAGCATTCTGGAGTCTTATTTAGGCTTAACAAGGTTAGATGCAGCTACAGTGTTGGTGGAGAACTGAGAATGCTGAAAAGTTACTCATCCATTGTGTGACTCAGGGTACACACCGCACTAGATAGCACTGAAGTGAGAACTACAGCCTTCCCCTAGGGTGTTTTCCCCGTTACAGAATATCCTTTTGAGCATTTCTGATAGCTGTTTGGAGGACTGTTTATTTTTTCTAATACAGCTAAAGAATATCTACCAAACATTGCTTTGAAGAACTGTACAAAATGCTTCATAATTAGGAAAACACCACTGTGGTGTTAGCTCAGCGCTTCACTGAAGGAATATATCCTTGCTTCCTACATTCACTGATACTTACACATCAGATAACCACTGCTATGGCTATGTTGTGTTTCTTATAACTGTGCTACATCATTTAGTGTTAGCATGAACATTTTTGCACAGCGTTGCTTTTTACCATGTAGACATAACCTAAAATTCTTGGCAAAGACTCTCTTGTGAATCCTCTGTAGTTTGTCATTGCTATAACTATCTATGTTTCTGTATCCTTCTGCTCAGTTATCGTCTTTCATACTTCCAGGGTTAACATTTATATCCTTCCATCTTTTGTGTTACTGCAGTTCGTTTCATTAACGGCCAGTGAACACAACTGTTTATTTTGTTGTTACAATATCATATGCTGCAATTCAGTTATCTACTTAAATAATAAAACAAGAAAGGAAGCCTCATAAGACATAACTATAACACTGCAGTCAAAATTATTGTCATTTTCTGCGAAGGAAGAACTGCTCTCTCCGTTCTCAACTGTTTGTCTCTTTTTGTGCCAACACAGTCAGTCACACCAGTCATGGTAAAAGAAATAAAGAACTTAATGTAGAAAATGTGGTAAATTTCACAGTGACTTTCTACGATCAGTTATTTATATCTAGGATTGTTCATACATATGCTACCCCTTGATCCGTTTTGTTAAAAATAAAATTGCTAAAACTACATTGGTTTTAGGCATATCTTAACTTTTTTCATTATGTACTTCACTGAATTTCTTCTCCTGTCTTTAATCAGAATGTCACATTGAAGCTTCCCGTTCATGTTTTCAATACCAGTACTTGAAATTTCTCTGCTCTGTCTAGCATGCCAGGTCTTTTCTTTTTTTATACCATCCGTTGTATTTTGGTAATACTACAGTTTTTGTAATGCCAAGGTCATCTCCCTCTCCTACTACGTCAAGATGCCAATTAGGCAATTTGAAAATACCCTTTCCTAGTTTCCTGCCGTGTCCTGCCTTCTGGGTTTTTGTGGTCTGCTCTACTGAAAAGAACAGACTTCTCTGTAAATGCAGAGTCCTTACCAAAAGGGAACCTAGAATATGGGCAATATAGCTTTTTAGTCAAGTTGCTTATTAAATTTATTGGTCCTTAAGACATTGAAAAATTACCCAGCAATCCTCTTTGTATCTGCACCTCACTGCAAGATTTTCACTGTATGGATTCTACATAATAGACACTCACATAACCCCAAGGCAGGTCCTTTCTGTTTCCTTTACAAGAACATTCTCTTGGCTTTCTGTCAGGCTCTGTATTTCACCTCAGTCTGCTGTAATGACCATTAAAGGTTTTGTGGGTACTTTATCTTTCATCTCTGACCCTGTTCATGGGGTGCAAGACACAAATGAGCTCAGTTCCAGCCCTGTGAACAGAGGGTTTTCTTCATTTATGCATTTCATGTTCTCTCATATCTCTTGATCTTTAGAAAGAGGGTCAGGAGCCATGTGAATTCTGAAATGAGTTTCATTTTTAAAACTATTCATTATATCCTTGAACTACAGCCAGGAGACCACTCCTCAGAAAAATCACTAAATTTAGTAGGGTGAGTGTAATAGAGAACAAGTTAAACAAATCTGGGTATTCTCTCATAGGTTAGGTCAGCACTTGGCAACAGAAGCCATGTCAGTGTTTCTTGGAAAGGTATCTCTGCTAAAACCCTTAGCTTAACAGCCACTCATGTTAGTGGGAACTTTTGAAAGAATTTATTTCATAGCTTCTTGTTAAGGCTGAACCACAATTTGTTGTAACCCCAATCTGATAACATACCTTGTAAATATTAATTATTCTTTAAGTTAAAGGTTACGGTTGTTATTTTTACACTGAACAAAGTTCAAACAAAACTGCAAGATTCTCTTTTCCCCCATGAATTGCACAAGCATGGGGAACTTTGCTGATTTTTTTTTAAAAAAGCACCTTGGAGAAAGATTTACTAGAAGATAACTGATATTTGACATATGAAATAAGGCCTAAATGTAACCTTTTTGAGTACGTGATTTGGCTTGAGGATGAAAAAGGACAAATAAAAAAGTCTTAAGCAGGAATAGAAGCTTGTGAGAATTTCTTCACTGGAGTAGGGATGAGAATAAGCATATAAAGAGCATCACACCCTACTCCAACGACTATGCATTTACAGAAGGTGTACTGGTCTGAGAGAAGGGTATGTGGGGAACCTACTGTAAATGAAATAAAGGCAAGTACCAGGGGTCTCATTACACAAGGCAGGAGAGTGTTCAGTCCACATCAGTTAAATTAGGTGGTATGCAAAATCAAGTGCTTGCAGAGCCAGCAGATAATGGGCTCGCTGCAGATTTACTTCCCACACTGGAGAGAAGAGGCCAACAACAGCCTAAGATCCACTGAAGGCTTTTAAAGGAAATGGGGTCTATTCTGTTCCATGTAGAAGGGTCCACAAGATCTTTTGTTTTATGAAGTATTTGTATTTAGTCACTTCCCCTGCTCCCTTGTCATAATTTTAATACAGAGTAAGCTTTACAAATAATTAGGATCTGTCTCCAAATTATTTTTCTTCTTTTTTAGTATAGACTACTCTCAGAACTAGTAGAATCAAATAAGAGATTACAGTTCTCTGGAAGTTTGGACACTGACTTCCAAAAGTTTCTGGGAACTACTACACTATAGTACAAACTAAAGGAAATTTTGTTTCCTTTGTAGCAACAGTGGCTGTATGAAAAGTAGTCATTGTTTGAGCTTAAGTTTTTGAGAACTAATTTTAAAAATTAGCACATCTGAGCTGTCTTGAAAACAGCACATCTTGTTGTTGGTTCTGTAAATTATCACAAGTCCACTTTAAATGGAATGAGTATTTGATACTTCTGCTTAACATTTATCATGCCTGTTGGAGAAGATGGTGACCCTTAGAGTGAAAAAAATAATTTACTTTTGATATAATACTCTGTAAGGGTTAGAAGACCTAATAAGATTTATGATATGCAAAAGGAGAGGATTGGAATTGTATTAATGATTACTAATTAGGATCTGTTCAGTGAGACTCTATTTAAACATTTTTTCGTTTAAATATATTGTTACTGTCAGAGTATCCCAGTAATTTTATTAAAAATTAAAGGAAAAAAGTTATAGAAAGAGAAGGTAACAGTCACAATATTTAGTTTTCTATCTCACTACAGCTTAAACCACGTGGGAGAGTTAGGAACATAAAATCCCTCCCAGTCTCTTTCATATGCAAAAAAAATTGGGATGAATTCACACTGTCCTTTTTTTCCACTAAAAGTAAAGAAATCTTCTATTTCTTGAATGTGTTTTATTTACTTAGAATTGTGAACAGAAAAAAATGCAGTAAAATGTGTCTTTAAGCCTAGTACCAAATGAATCAAAACTAAGCATCACAAAACTTAGTAATAAATTTGCTCTACTCCCACAAATTGCTTTAAGTACTTTTACATTTGCCAACTATGTTAAAACTAAAGAATAAGTTGCTCTTTTCCAAGGTCAGTAAGTGCCAGGGTCCAGAGCCTATGCCATTCACTCTTGATGACATGAATGGTTTTAGTTATATTTTTATCAGTAGTAAAATTTTAATAATAAAGGCAAACATAAATCAAACATTTGTTATCTTAAGGTAAAGAAAAAACAACATATGGTTGATACATTTTCTAAATAGCTATTACTTCTAGTCACTGTTTGAGTTTTAGTCATTACTACAATACTACGAAAGGTTGACCCCGAGAGTCAGAACTTCTGTGTGCTTTTAGCTGGCTTATATTACAAAACCAAATACTTTGAATGCACTTAATTTTGTAATTCGTTGCCCAAATTTTGCCCAGATCCCAGTAGAAATTAATATCACTATACAGCTGTAAGATTGAGCTTATTCTGCTAAAGTAATCAAGCGTTGAAACAGTCAGAAAACAGCCCAACCCATAATAGCATTAGGCAGTAAATGGAAAGATGAAAGCTTCACAGGTATTTCTTTGACTACCCTTTCACCAGGTGACATTGAAAACAACCAAACAAACACAGAGTGAGGATGTGTCTGATCCAACAGAAAAACAAAGCAATGGTGAAGGAGCTGCAGTGATGGAGAGCTGTACAAAAAACTATATCAATACAGAGGAAAACCCCCAATTATAAAATAATTACTGCTCAGTAAATGTAAAGTGGTGAATTCTGGTTTAGAATATCAAAATCTCTAATTTTCTGCATAAATTGAAGGAAAAGTCAGTTATAGCAGTTTTTATAGATAATGCTAGATGAATACTCAATATAGGTTGCCTAGCTTGCTTTTGCAGTAAATTACTTATACTTTAACAATGTATTAATACTACAGTATTAGACCCCAGGTGTTAGAATTTCAGGTATTCTGTACGCACTTAGCTCAAACAAACAGCCAGAGAGAAAGTTATGAACGGCTAATAAAAGAAAGATTACACAGGCTTCATTTTGGTCTTTCTTGGGTCTTTTTTTCTTCATCTTTCTCCTGCAGCACACACTGTTGTCACAATACATGCTTTTCTTGTCCATATCCCTATCCCTGCTCAGATTCATTTCCATAGAGAGGGTGTGTCTTTTGATTTGTACTTTCCATTTTTCTGATCAATACATTGGCCATTCTTTGTGCCATGATATCCCTTGGACATTTACCATGCTTTTTAAAATAAATTAATTATATTAGTTAAGGCTTCCGTAAAATTATATTTCATTTAATAGCCTCTGGGTAGAAATATTGTCAAAAGCTTAAAAAAAGTTAAATAAGTTATGTCAATCAGTTCCTCTTCATCCATGTTTTTTATGATATTTAAAAATGCTTTCAGCCTACATAATCATGTGGGATTTTGTCCTACATTTGTTTCCAAAAAATACATGCTAGATGTAAGAATGTTATATTCCGTGATGACTAAAGCAATAGTTTCTGTCAGTATCTCCTTAGCTTGCCAGCTTTCATTTATAAATCAAGTAGTCCCCTTTTTGCTCTGAAAACAACATGCTCCAATAATTTAGATGTCAAAACAGAACTTTCTGGTACAGAAATTAAAACAGCAGTGGCTCACTTCTTGCTGCAGGAAACAAATTCATGTCCTTCCTGCATCAGCGCAATTGGAAGTTGGCTTTATGAGCCATCCTGAACTGAAACTGACATCTGCTGAATATTATCCTGTTTGACATGAGTCCTACTTCTAGAGATAAATAATTTATTTCATGAAAATTTAGTACTTTTCAGCTCAAGATGACCAAGGGAGGGCTTATTATCAAGGATTCCAATAGCATTTACAAAGTTTATTAATATAGAGACTACTACTGGAAATGCTGCTTATCCTGGGTCAGAATTTAGTTAAATACACAGGAACTGTGTAGCTGGGAATTAAAATTCATTTTTGTCTTCCAAGGAAAATAGAAAAGCCAAAAATTTTCATACAAAAAATTTCCAGTTCTTACAGTGTGAAATTCCATTTTGAATAACTACTGCTATTGCAGATGACATTATTTGTGTTGCTAAGGTCCTAGATGACTAAAAATGTCACATTTTTTCTTGAATTAAATGCAGATTTTGCATATGAAACACCCACTGCATCTAATGTTTAAGCCTATGGTTTACCCTATGCTTGTTCTTGCAGCTGAGTCATTAGTCCTCGTGCTTGAATAACTGGCTAAATTTGCAGCTGAAATTAACTCAGGACTTTTTTTGTTAGCTTTCAGATGGTAGCATTATTCCTTTGAAAATTGTGATGATAGGCAAAGTTTATATTTTTGGTAATAATTGTTACAAAGTCATCTAATAGTGAAAGACCAGACAACAATATTTTAGTATTTTGCATTCAGAATCTCTTCCACAAATGCCAACAGGAGAAATGCTATTGATCTCGAAAGGGAAATATTTGGCTATATTTGGCAGCAGCATCAGTGTTTTTCTTTGAAATAAATTGCAAATTGTCAATAGAGGAAAATAGTATTTATAGGAAGAAATGTCTTTTACTTCTGAGTTTTTCTATTTTTTTTTTTTAACACATTGGAGATCAGAGATCAGATCCACTGAACTAGGTGCTCTGGGAATGTGAACATTCATCTCATGGGGTACTGGAAGAAAGAAGGGAATTGCACTGTAGAAACTGATCCTTAACTGGTTTATTCCCAAAGAGTTTAATCTGAAGAACAAAGGCACATCCAAGCACCATAGAAGTGTTCATAGATATAGGTGGAAGAAAAACTACAGGAAGGACGAGCATTATTATTGTGGAAAGAAAAATCAGAGGCATTTGGGGAAGAGTTGAGTAATTCTAGCTCTTTCTATAATGTCACTGAGCTGTATATAGCAAAGTGGCAATTACTGCTGTTATTGACTGAGCTTCATGCCACTTGTTTGTACCACTCTGCCCTTTGTCTACATTTCAAAATACTGAATTTTACATTAATGCTTCATTATTGCAGCATCACTGAGCTCTGGTAAATAAGAAAGGATTTTGCGAGCTAAGCACAGCGGGCTGTTAAAGCTTTGTGAGGATTTGGACAGCTTCGAGTCATACCTGACTCTGTAATCAGTAATGTCTTTCCCCTTCCTTTGGGGTTAGGTGCATTAAAGTTAAAAATCAAACAATTTATTCTTGACCTGTGGAGGTAAGAGTGTAAGATGATTTCTCCCTCAGGCTGAATGTTTTCCTGGATTCTGCAAGAACAGAGTAAAAAATAATTCATGGAGCATCTCCTAACTCAGACCATAATTAAGTTTTCCATTCAAGCTCTTCAGAAGCAATCTGTCTGGATGCTCAACACCACTGTTCTGTTTCTTTGTAATACCATTTGCCTCTTTAAAAGCAATTTCCTTTAAAAAGTAAATGCATAGTGAAAATTACTCCAACAGTGGAATGTATATTTTTTTTAAATAAGGAAAAGTGTTTGTGCTTCCAAGGTAGAAAGGATATCTATATGTACATATACTAAAGCATTTATTTGGTTTCAATTAATCTTCAAAATTAATTAATATAGTTGACTTTTGTGTAGAAGCTGCTGAACAGATGTAATACTTGTCAGGGTGCAAGTTTTCAATGATTTGCAAAGTGAGTATGCAGAGTTTATACGTAGAGATGCTGGCTGTATTTATAGCTTGGAAAGTTACTGCTGGAAGTAACTTATCTGACAAGTCAGATAACCCAGAACAAACACATGCAAATCGTGTCCTTTAAAATGCTATGTGAAATAATGCATATGCTGCCTAATTTGGTTCTGATTCCTGGCAACAATTTCCAAGATAAATAGAATATTTATGGTAGGGGTCATGGTAGTGTAGAGAAATGGCTGAAGCATTTTGAATTGTTTATTGCTGACTATGTTAAATTGACTTCAGGTTAAAAAAGTTAGAGATACAAATATGGAGGAGGATAATGCCTACTGGAAGCTCAGAGTCCCTCTGAGGAATGGAGAACATGATGCAAAAATGTTTTGTTAATACAAGAACAATACATTTGCTTTCCACATAATAGTCAGCCGTCCAGATGAATAGACTTACTGGGAAACAAAATTAACCAACCAGTGCTCTTTAATATCTGCACAGGAAGAAAGCCTTTGCAGCTTAGTGTTATGAAAAATATGCATGTTCCGAACCCACTCTGTGGCACCATCAGCTTCCCTATTAAACAAGCAATTGCTTTATCGTCTCAAGTCCATTAATTTTCTGTTACCATGCCACCAAATTAAGGATTTCTTCCCTCATCCCCAGTCAAATCCAGCTCTCCTTCAGTTTGTCTGCTTTCTGCTCTACAAGGGCCTATAATTGCATGGTGCCTTTCCCATCATCTCTTGCCACCACACTGCCCGAGGTGCTCATTATTTTCCACTGAGAACTCGTGTAAGTCAGGGTGTTGCTCAGATGATCACAGCATAAAGACAGAAGTTCTCCCTCTGTCTACCTATCAAAAGCTATTACTCCACGTAAATGTACAAAGACAGGCTATTACTTCTGCTACTGTTAATTGTTTCTTCAGGTGAGAATTACCATTTCCTTGCTGTTGCACTCTACAATATTCCAAGTATGGGACCTGGCTTAGCAGTTTTACTGTGAAGGGAGGGAAACTGAACAGAACATCTCCACACTTGTGTGCCTAAATTGTTGAGTTTAGCATGGAATAAGAGAAAATCACTTAAAGAACAAAAAAATCCCCAGGCCTGTGTTTTGTAGTAATTTCATTGTTTATGTACTGCCAAATTAGTAGAAAACGGTCTGTGAATGGAAAAATAGAAAAAAATACAAAATGTCTGTGTGCATCGGTGTTCACGTTTGTATTTTCACATTCTGTGGTATAAGGCAGTTAAATTAGCTGATAGTTTCTGTTACAATTTTGTGGGTTTTGAGGGTCATTTTAGTACTCATTAATGTTACTGGAAGATGTTATTTGAATTTGATGGAATAATTTAAATTGTTTCTTATCATACAAGAGCCTATGTATGCACATAATGTGTTCAAAAATTACATAATTAGTGGCTTTGAATTGCTCCTATTTTGAGTAAATGAGTTTGGGACACACAAAAGCTACCAGGAGCTGCTGCAGAACTGTCAGCTTCACTCAGGGCTGGAGAACATTCAGCCTCATGCTTGTTTACAAGTAGCACTCATAGCAATAGACCCTTAGATACAAGTGCGACTTGAGAAACTAATGCTAGACATATGAGGACTCTGCAATTATTTATGAATCCTCTTTGGAACTCCTGTGGTAAAAAAATAAGGTGTTAAGAGGTTTATTTTAGATAAACCAGAGTATTCCTTAGAATTGTAATAATGGTGTTAATATCTCCAGTTCAGTTTCATTCTAAATTTGTCTGATACCAATTTGTGACCTCTGCTAATTACATAATATTTTTTAAACCATTGGTGAGCTCTAGTGTAATTTCAATTGTAGTTTTTCTTCTGTATGTGGTAAAATATAATATAAAAATTAATCTGCGATTTCAGAGTATTTGATGTAAAAGAATGAAAATATTAAAAACAGAGAATGGATTAGAGAGAAATATCTTTCCCCTATATCCTCAACTCCCCATTTTGTGGTGTTTTGGAGGGTTTTTTGGTTTCGTTTAAGTGTATCGTTAAAATACTTTATAATAGGGAAATGTTCACTACACTCACAGTCTGCACATTCCAGTTTCATTTCAGTGCCTCTGCCTATTGGTTTTCCTATACAAGGCTTCAACTAATTTTTCTCCCCCCCCATTCCAATGATTATTATCCTACTTTATATATTTTTCCTCACTTATTTCTTTGCTGTTTTCCAATGTTGTTGGTGGTTTTGTTTTGATTTTTCCACTTTCTCTAGACGAAACTGCACGAGTCTATTGTAATTATTGAGAGAAGCAAACTAGGGATGGAACAGTAATGAAGGGATTTCTCTGTGGGTGTCAGAAAATGGTGAAGCAGCACCTATACCTCAAGTGTGTGTCTCACTTCACCTTTTAGTACTGCCAAGAGTAAAACAGAACTAATTCTTACTTGTTTTCAATCCTTCAGGAGCAAATTCCTGCCTAAATCAGTATGAATAACAGTGTGTTCTTCTCGTCACATTGTAGCTACTGCCACCTCAAAATCATTGTAACTTGCTCAATCTTATGAGTCTGTTTATTTTACTAGAATTGTCAACTTTTCAACCAAGAATATTAACATTTAAGGGACAGTGGTGCAATCTGGCTTCTGAAATAGGTATCTCTTTTAATAACCGTGATACAAGAAGTCATGTTCTCTTTTCTGTGGATAAGCCTCTTATTTTTATTTAAGAGAAAGTTGTTCCTCATTGCAGGTGATAATATATGGGTAATTTGTCCAATTCCTAAACAATGATTGTGTTTCACTTCCATGTATCTGGTTAATGGATTACAAAGCCAGAAGTGACAGCTCTGGCTATGCAGAGCAATTTTTTGGACTGCAGACTTCTCTGAATTAATTCCTATTTTAATTTTAATATATTAATTTTTTCTTTTTAGGAGTAATCTAAAATTTTCAAATCATGGGGAATCCATTGAAAATTGTGATTAATTAAGCAGTAAAGACAGTGATGTCAGAATAAATTTTGCTGTTTGCATCCATTCTGAACTTGTCTCACATGCTCTTCATCCTTGCATCTCACAATTTTGTCTTCTAGATGTAATAACTTCTAAAATTTCTCTTTCCCATGGAAAGGCAAAGGAAAGGTACAGATCATTCTTATGGCCTGTCTCAAGTCCCTCCAGTTTCTCAGCTATGCATGCTGGCACTGCATCGAGCATCCAGGAGCCTTCATCCCTGTGCCAAACAGCACGATGTTATCACTTGACTTCCATTCAGCATTCCTCTTCGTACATCTCATTAGACCATCTAACTAAGCAGCACAACCCAACTCCTATTCACTAAATTGTTCACTATAAATCTCCCTTTAGAAGTTGCTTTGTCTGAGCAAAAAAAATAATCCCCAATCCATTTTATATGACTGAATATCTGATGGCTTATTTTCCAAAGCCACAGATCAGTCAGACACCACTGAAAAGGCCATACATGAGGATGTGATTTAAAAGAACAACTCCAAGCAGCTCTGTTGTTTTGTTTTTTCCTGATCAGAGTTGACTGCAGTGGTCAGCAGCTTAGCACTCCATACACCCTCGTGCTCCTGAAGACCAGCAACGAGTAACTTCCTACTGAGGCGAGATCAAGAGCTCATATGAAAACTGCTTGCAGCACATAAGTTGATAATGATAATCAGATCACCTGTATCTTAAAATGTACAGTGATTCGGGCATTTCTTCCAGTGACAAAATATGCGTTTCAGAGACAGAGAAAACATTCAGACATGTACAAGTTACAGTCTTCGTCTGCAAAGAGAGCAAAGAGAGCAAGAGGTGGATAAAAATATTGCTATAGAGCAGTTAGTCCAGCATTGTTATTTTAATTTGGACATGGCTTATTTTCTTTTCATTGACATCCATCATGTCCTTAAACAGAAGACATTTTCATCTACTGTTGTAAATGTTATTTAACTACAAGTTTGCTTGGGGATTTTTTATGCTTTCTCCATTTCTAACTTTATTTCCAGCTGCACAAACAAGAATTCCCTGCAAGTCTGCTGCAATCAGATTTCTTTCTAGCTTTCCTGTACTCCAGTTTGAAAGGCTAGTGGGATCTCCCCCTATTTTGGGAATGTTTTAGATAAACCGCCTGCTAAAACCAGCAGTTTCATTGGAGATAAATCAGTCCATAGGGGGCAGTGCCAGGCTGAATGACTTCACTCTCACCCAAAATTCTAGTTAATTGCCGTTTCCTTGATGTTTGTCCCCTGGTAGATGAGAGGAAAAATCTGTGCACTTTATTCTTTAATTCAATACGTGGTATTACCAAACCTCCATTTATCATCCTGGACCACTGAGATTTGCAATGTTCTATAAATCAGAAAATTTTTCTATGAAGCTCCTTCTGTTGGCTGGGATTTGTTGGGTGCTTATTTAGAAACACTGATCATTTTCTCTCTGAGAGCACGACAACCACCTGCATTCCCTAGGGCAATTATTTACAATGCAGAAGATATATTTTTCATCATTTTTATATAACACTGTGCCACTGTCAAATTCTGTAGTTCAACAATGCTCATGTGAAAATGAGATAACCTTTCCAGAAAATTCATCATTATTTACTAAAAACATAATTATTTACTAAAAGCATAGCCCCTAAACATACTTTAGAAAGGTTTGTGAAAGCTTTCCTAGATGAGAGATTAAGATCAGCATCTTAAAGAAATGTGATGCTCTTGTCCTCTGAGGTCCTTCCTAATCTTTTCCTACCCCAGCAAAACGGAGACGGCATAGAACAAAAACACCATTAGTGCCTCATGAAGGGAAATGCCATAATGTTCAGACCTCAAACCCCTTTGAATACACAGGGAAGAAACATTTTGCTTCTTCCTGTATCACTGGTAAAGACTATATCAATGCAGACAACAGTACAGTTAATGTTTAATAAAATTACACGTCTATAAAACATAGGCCTTGACTGTAATTAAACTGAGACATCCATAAAGATACCCCTAGGTGACTTAGTTGCAAAGACCTATGTATCACAGCAAGTAGGGATTTGTTTTCAGTAAGGAAAGCAACCTATGGATTTAGACAGGTTCTGCTAAAAATACAAGTTTTACTGCTGTTTGTGACTAGGGTTGTTTGAGTACCTTTTATCTTTTATTCAAGCCTCCAATAATTATCAAAAGATTTAATTTTAAAATATTTTTCAATTCATTGAAATACAGAACTCACAAGGTTACTTAGTTTCTTTCAAAAATAATTTCTCCCTGGAAGTTACCTTACCTTCCTGTTTCTCAGGGTATTACAATTCTCATTCTGTGAGGGGAAAACTGAATCTATGTGCAAGCTTCAAATAATTGGTTTTCTTTGAGCGAAAATATAAGCTTTCATTACAACGCCCAGACTTTTCAGAATGCTGAAGCACAGCTGGTGTTCTTTGAATAGGGAAGTTGGTGTTTCAAATTCTTGGAACCTTCAGAACATTTTGAGACTGATCATGTGTTTTTTTCATGGTGAACTGGATTATTCAGAGGAATTCTGCTAATGAGAAAGCAAGTCTGTCATCTCTCCAAGTGTGGTGTCATCTACGCAATAATGATCAGACACAACCTGATTACAGCTTACTGGGTTTTATGCATACACATACCCACAAATATGATATATGTCTTCCCTAACATATCTTAGCAGCAGTCTTTTCCTATCAATAAGGACATTCCAAAGCTGCTCTTTGTGTATTGATAATAAATTGCCCAACAGTAGCCCAACAGCTTTATTTAAGACCTGTTCTTCTACAAGCCTTGGTTTTGATACAAGTTAAAATGTAATCTCTCTAATAGCTAAAAACAAAACAAATTTCTGCTTTAGAAGTTTAAAAAAAATGTGCTTTGAGTTATGACAAAGAATAAATGGCAAAAGAATTTCTTGAGATTAGATACATATCTGCCCAGACAGATGGATGACTGCTGCAGGATGAACTTCTGGGTGTCAGGGTCAGACCTTCAAACTCCATTTCAAGAACCAGTCAGAAAACTCCATGTATTGATATTTATAGTAGGCTCATCTATCTGAATAAATGAAGCTTGATAAATACATTAAGGAAAATCACAAACCCACTGTAAAGCATGCCACCTGGCCATAAAAAGAACCTGTCGAACAGAGCTGAGAAAACACTTGGGAGAATCAGTATCAGAATTCAGGCAAAAGATAGAATAAATGAAAAAATAAAAAAAAAAAACCAGGTTAAAATGGCAAGAAATTAATTATTTGCCATTTTAAAGCAGCTTTTCTTTCCTGAATTAATTAATTTATCAGTGAGCCATTACACTTTCTGCTATTGAGAGAGCAAGGAAAACTCTCTTTTCTGTAAGTAGTGGATTTTCAAAATTACTTACTCTTTCCTAAGAGTTTTGCTCAATTACTTGAAGAAATTGTATGTCACAAAAATTTGTTTCAGACAATTCAGAAGTTACTGAATGTTTTTCAATTGCAAATTTAAAAAGCTAATTATGCTAATCACCAAAAAGAAGTGACAGTAAAGCAATCCCATTGCTGGTCTCTATGCTGACATTTTTTTCAGCTATCCAACAATTGAGGAAGTAATGTGCATTACTAGTTTTACTTTCTGCATTCAAACTTTGTTTTCTGAGACCAAGTCAGTTCAACTTCTGTTTCTGACAGGCTATTAAAAATAAGCAAAATGGTTTATAAAATTAAAGTCAGAGTTTAAATGATTCATACCTAAAACAATGGACAGCACACAGAAAAATGAAGGATTCCTATCAGGAAGGCTTGGAGTGAGAAGTCACTGTACTTGTTGATGTTCCAAGTAGTAAGCAGTGTCTGATTGCCAACTTTTTCTTTTTTTTTCAGTTTGATGCAGACAGAGATGAAGAAGAAGTGTTCTCTGACATAAGTTCAGCAGTTGACAATAAACTATTTGCAAACAAAGAGACTGCAGCAGGTGAGTTAATACAGGATTTAAAGAACCATATTTATTATACTGCATTTGACGTTGGTGGGATGCCTTTTTCATATTTCTCAACTTTGGATGTAGGTACTATAGCAGAGTCTTGACCAACCTCAAACATTTGCACAATCAAGGAGAAAAAAAACCTTTTTTATTTGGAAACTTCATATAGCCCATCCAACAACATGTTTATCTACAAGTTAACCTTAAAATGCTGTGGGAAGTCCACTAAGCTATACTATTAATACAAAAATCATGTAAGTCATCAATTCCAGTTGTCAGCTGTTTCAGTTCCAGTGATACCTTGGTGTTCACCAGAAAACCAGTCCTGTGAGATTAATGATCTTCCTCCTAATAATTGGTACTAATTCTGAAATGGTGTGTGACTATAAGTCAGGTGTTTGGGGATTTTATTTGTTTGTCTATTTATTATTTGTGCTTACTGAGGCTTGAATGTCTTCAAAGCAAAGCCTTTGAGAGACAAAAGACTGCAAAATAATTGAAGCTAAAAATCAAAGCACTGAAAATCCTTAACATGTGTCAGAAATATTTTACTTGAGGGCAGCAGAAAAATGTTCGTTGGTAACTTCACAACTTCTTCCTTTTACAATGGCATCCCTGGCTGTTTTCCAAATAAACCATGAGGGTTACAAAGGTAGATGATGTTATAAATGTCTTCTGAAACAGCACACAAAAAGAAATTTTTGATAATGTTCTAAATGAGATAAAGATGAAGTATCAAGGTGAGGAGGAGAAGGCAGTGACTGCAAGGAGGGTTGGGGTTGGGGAGGAGGTTGAGAATTATAAAAAGTGCATCAGCTAAAAACCCCACAGGTTTCTAGTGGCCACCCTTGAGGTAAGATGTACATGAGAATAAAGATCACTCTCCGTTAAGCGGCACACTTTCTTCTTTTGTGCTTAGCCTTATTCATAGAAGCAAGAGGTTGATCCCAAACCTAAAATGGCATTCCCACTGTACAACATTGTGTTGATAATTGCCTCTGGATTCCCTAATTGATTTAAGTGCTGAATAGGAAGAGGAAAGAAGTGTCGTAAAGGTGCAAGCTCTGACAAACAGCTTGACGACAGCTAAACAGGTTGCACAAATTGGTGGTGATTCTGGATAAGTTCAGTCAGTTCATCGAAAGTCTGATCTATTTAATAAATCCCTCACCAAAATAATTGGAGAGCTATGAGCAGATGCCATGCCACAATCACCTAATTAGTGCCTAATCTGAGCGCTGAAACCAGTAAGGAGATTTGAAGTAGGATTTCTGAGATCAGGTGTTTAATTTCTAGAGATTGCAATTCCAGCATGTCTTGATCTCACTCTTTGTCTTCTAATCTTATTAGTGCTATTGCAATATACTGTAGTTCCTTGTAGCTAACATAAACATGGTATTTCTAATATTTTCATGCCTCCACATCAATCTAATTCATATGTTAGACCTGTGAAATCCAGTTGTAATCAATTTTGTAACAATATGTGCTGAAAGAAAACAACTGAAATGTTTATAGACGAAAATACAATTTTCTCATTGTTGCCTTCTACAACATATTAAGACCGTTGCCAGGAGCAACTACCTGTCAGGAAACTCAACAGTGTAAGGTTGCAATAAAATTTGTATTAGAAGCATCCTACTGGGGGGAAAATTAAAATGTAATCATTCTAATGCTAATCAGTCCTTCAACAAATTATTTCTATAATATTCCACTTGAAATTTATCTTCTAAGCATTTGTTTTTCCCAAGTGCTTATATGCAGCATGTATTAATTGAGTCATTAGATGGTGCTTCAGAGCATGTTCCATAACATAAAAAGACATTTTTACTTTACTGAGCTTAAATATGCTATTAAGAGAAGCAGTATGTTTCACAGGATAAGCTTAGATTACTTTTATGACAGTCAGTGTTGAACTGTGTGAATACTATCGTTGTTAAAATATGACTATGGGCATATTTGAGCCAATGAACCGTACATATTGAATAGAATTGCTAGCAGTATTTGAAATAAGTAATGCATTTAAGCAAGGATTGGAAATTCATTAGCTGATTTGCCAAAACACAAATGGTCCAAGGAGCAGACATAATTAACTTGCATGATGGGTCATCGTTACCTTGTGATGGGAAGTGAAGTCAACTGCAGATAAATTTAGACAGATCAGTACAGTTTATTTTCATTGTATAAATTAATTTAGTGACCTGTGAAAAAGCAATGCTTGACATTTGCATTCATGACAACTTAAGGATGAACACATTTTCAGAGCAATTGCCATGAACCCAGGCTTAAAACACTGAAATGTTCTATAGGACCAGAGACATTTGCAGCCATGATCCGCTGCACTTTGGGGTGCATTTCTGTGGTAGGAATTACACACCTGCCTGTAACAACCACACTTTCTCAGCTTTCCATGACCGATTTCTTGTGCAGTTCAGCTTAGGAGTAACAAATAATATGTGAAATACAGCATAAAATGTCAAATACAGCCTCATGGTGAAGGAAGTGACTGAGCACAGCCATGCACCCCTCTGATACAGGGGTGTCCCCATCCCTGACTGTCAGACCTGGCAGGGGTAGCACCTGCCGGCACATCCTGGTACAACTGCAGCCACCTTTAATTCACCTCGTCTCTCGGTGCTGTGTCATTGGATCCTCTTGGGTTCCTCACAAGACAAATACATATGAAAGATGCCTTCAGTGTCAAAATACAAAACATGGCAAAAAAAGGGAATGCATTCTAGCTCTCTGCTTTTTCTTATTTCAGTCTGTTCCTCCCCGGAGACCTGATTATTCAGTTAACGGGGATTTAATAAAAACTTCTAACTGCTTTATTTTTTATTTGTGCAGTATTGCATCTATTAAAACCCTCTCTTTTTTTTCTCTAGGGAAAACACAGGGCATGCAAAAATTACCAGGCCTCCCTTGCCTTAACTTTATTCATGCAAATAAGGATACATATTTTAAGCCCTAAGGGTACCTTTTCAGATCAGGTGCTTGCAAGTTATTTCTCCATAGCAGTAGAACCTTCATGGGCTTTCCTAATTAATATTTTTTAACTTGAGTTTCCCCTTTTGAATTGGATAAAGTTACTCAGATCACTTCCTATAGGTTCATACAAGCACAGGAAGGCTCCAAGTTAAACAAGATCTTATTTGAGACGAGATTATTTGGTGGAGTGGGACACTGCTTTGAAAGAATTAAGATGAATCAGACTGTAAGCCTTTCATTCTAATAGTGGACAAATATTAATTGTTTTTATAGCCTAGTTCTCACTGTACCAAATTAGCAAAAGAAAAATAGTGCAACTTACTCAAAAAGGGCAATGAAACTTATTTATGATCAGCTGTTTTGTTGTCAGACATGAGGTGTGCAGCCTGCAGTCTCACTGAAAGTAGCAGGGCATGTTTGCTTCCAAGCACTTTTACCAGTCTTCCTCTTTTTCTTAAGCCAACATTTTGCATTTCACCTTTGACAGATAAACATTGCCACAGGTTTTATATCAAATGTTGCCGATTTAAACTTGGGTTTAGAAAACCTGAGCAGAGTTTTGAATTCTCCACTTTCTAAGGCTCTCCTTTTGGCTTTAGCCTTGTCAGTAGATCTGCCTACTCACAGGATTCCTGACTGCCAGTACCTTGCCAAGGGGCTCCCTGGTGTGCCTCTGCTGCTGCTTGTATAAGCGATCAGTTAATGAGCTCGTTGTTTTCCCCTGGAAGACCTGGTTTAGGAAGATTTAGTCCAACCTTAGCAAAATATGCTCCCTCCAACATGAAACTGGGCTGGAACACAGCAAAGTACTCCATGTTGCAAGTACTGTTAATATGTCCCTTAATTACTTGTCCTGGGAGTAGCCATTTGCTTCAATTAATTTCTGATAGGTTTGTCTTTAGGCAATTCAAGAAGGATAGGGAAGTCTAAACACTGCTCAATGATAGATGGTTATAGGGTTTGTTAGTTTTCATTAAACTATGAAAGAAAAGACTGATTTTCAATTTTTCTTGAATATACCCTAGGAAGAAGCTATGTTTTCCCAAGGACACTGGTGTCCTAGTTCAAGGAAAAAAGGCTTTAAGATGCTTGACCATATTAAAATTGTATAAGCAGTATGGCTTTTATCACTTAAGATACATTATGCATGAGTATTCATTTTCAGCCTGACCTTTTCATTTAAGTTTGCAGCACCGTATTTCATACTAATGTTTCTAGCTAAGGATACGTACTGCTCTTGGTAGTTAAGTGACAGCTAATCAAGTGCCTTTAATAAAGTGCACACAAGTGACTTTAAAAGTGATTGATGTGTCAGAGTAAGGCAGTGCCAGTGACAACTGAGGCTTAGTTAAATTATGTTATCAACAATGACACGGTGTTAAGAGTGCGATGTCAGCTGTGTAAAATAAATCAAAAATTAAGATTCTCAGCAGTTAGAAACCTATTTCCTTGCATATATCTTTTAGAGACAGATATTTTCAAAAGACCATAAAGTGTGCATGCTAGAGAACATGCTGTATTTGTACAGGTGACACTGCAGTACCAGGAGTATAATTCCTTTCTGTAATTTTTCATAGTAATCTGATAAACTATACATGAGCATTGGGAATAGGGGCAGGGGAGTGAGGGAACCAAAACAGAAGCACCATCAGATGGTAGACACAGATCTTTTCCTGGTATCTCTTATGTAGTCCAGAAAGTTAAACTGAAGATTAATTTGGCAGTAATTGTGATAAAGATTGAGAACTAAGACACCCTGGAATCATCATCTGTACAATGCAGTTACAGTCTGGTCATCATGACATCCAGTTCCTCTCCTCTCTTCTCTCTGTCAGGGATATTTACATCACCAGCTACACAGATTATTACTATGTAAACTTTAAAAGCAAACAAACCCAGGTAATAAATAAATGCACCTGGCACAAACTGAACTGCAAAATCTGTTATTGATAGTGCTTGTTGCAGCAAGCCATCCATACAAACAACTCTAATGGTGAGAAAACAACTCCAGGTGAGCAATAGGCTTAAAACCATGTACCCTCAGTGCCAGTGCTTGCAGGAACATCGTACCAGGCAGAGACACCGGTAACCCAGGACGCAGAGGATTGTGCTTTCATTAATGATCTTGTTTGACTAGGGATATGAGGGCACAAAACAAAATGCAATTTGCACTTCCCCTGGTGTTACCTGTTGCTCTCCACATGAAGTGAGTGGTTGGACTCATCTGTGGCTGCCAGCTGGTTACAATTTTTAGGTTTCTGTGTATCATTACAGTATTTTTATTATTCTCATTTTAATCTGTGAAAAATACTTACATAGTCTCATACCTACTGACATTTTAATGTGTTTAGAATATGTGCAGGACTTGGTTTAGGGCTGCACTATCTGGAGGACCCAGGAGACCGTTTCCTTCTTTATTGCCCAGAATTGAAATAATCTGAATGGGGTGACAGTGCCAGAATACGATGGCTGTGTTTTACCCTTCCTGTGTTTATATAGCAACATTATTGGTGGTTTATCCTCCCATTGTGGTTTAGCATTGACTCCCCCACTACATGACGTCTTGAAATACCAAGCTCAGTTTCTGTTGTCCTGCACCTCCAGCAGTTCAGCTGAAGCTAAACTGTAAAGTTCAGCCAGGTCGAAGCTTCTCAACAAAAGAATTTTGTCATCCCAAGTGCGAGTGACTGCATTCTTCCTGGTCCTGCCACAGGAAGATGACAAAGAGAAGGGGCAGAGCCACACAATCTCCTTGGAAAAGGGAAGAATATGATAGAAATGGAGACTATTGCTGCTGGAAGCATGCTACTTTGGTCCCCTATTAACACCACTCAAGGATCCTCATCTGCTAATCAGAAATTAGTATTTCCTTTCTTTTTCTTAAACTGGTTTATATTCTCCCTTGAGTGTGGCAATTTTACAATTGCAAGTCATGGCACGCAGAACACCCTGCCCCATAAATATGCAATTTATTTGAAACAATTCACCATTTAGCGTAGCTCTTCCTGATTAAGATTTGTGGTAGCTTTTATGGATGCTTTGAAGGCTTTGCTAATGAAATACCACTCACCTGGGTGCTCTAGCAAACCTGAATAGTTCCTTGGATCACAGTTTTTGCAGATACAGACAACTGGAAATATTACAGTGTTCCACCACATAAAGTGAAAATTTTCAATCCATTTCTGAATTCTAATTTTCTTTCCTGTTTTAGGGCCAAATGAACTTGATTGCAGTCTGATTATGGATTCTGGAGATACTGTTTATACAGAATTTGACTTTGAAGACCAGGTAATTTTCTGTATATATGGCTTCTCGCTAGACAGTTTTCTAGTTTATGTACATAGTGCACTATAAAATTTGTCTGAACAAGGTGATGGAACTTTAAGGAAAGGTAAGGCAAAGGGATTCTTAAGTGCAACGTAAGTAAATACATGATACATAGAGGTTCCTTTCTGGTTAGGAAAAAAGAATGAATATTACTGTAGTATTAAAAGCCTTACTCTTCCATTACTGTGCATTGCCGAGTTTCCTCCATGAATTTTAAAATGTTGGCAAATGCGGCAAATAGAATTGCTAAAATTGCTGTAAGTCCACTGTATATTTAAGAAGTAAAACACTTTTCAAAAGAGCAGTATGAAATTATAAAAAGTGTGAAATATAACTACAACCAAATCAAACATTCTCCCTACAAAAAAGTGTTTTTAAGAATAAAATAGAACAAATCCTTATAGTATGATGAAGCCAGCCTTTCTACTGATCCTGTTCAAGCCATATCTAAAAACTAAATTTTGATAAGAGTTTTCCTTGTATATAGGAAGAATGACAGAGAGAGAGAAAAATAGGTTGTATATATCTTTCCCCTATAATTTTCACATCTGCACCGGTACGGTCACATCTGGAATAGTGTTCAGTTCTGGATTCAGTATACATCATATGGAGATACTTAAAAGAGTCCGGCAAAGGATCATTAATATAATTAAGGGACTGGGCCATCTCTCTTACAAGGAAAGGCTGAGAGACCTGAGTGTTCAGCCTGGAAAAGGGAAAGCTCAGGGGCATCTCATCAAAGTGAACAGAAATCTGAAGGGAGCAAGAAAGGAAAATGGATCCAGGCCTTTCTTTGTGGTGCCCGGTGACTGGACAAGAGGCAATTGGCACAAACTGAAACGTGGGAGGTTTCTGTGGCTTGGATGCTGCACCAAGGATATGTTGTATTATTCTTGTTACTGTGCTGTGGATAAGCATTAAAAGAATGCCTTAGAATTAAAACAAAAAAATTTAAAAAATTTAAAGCCATCTGCCTATCACACCACCATACTTAAGGGTGGTGTTTTTGTATGTTTTGCTTCCTGTCTTCCACTTTTGCATGACTCTGCTTGTATTTTCTACATGAATACCACAAACATTTCTCTAGACTTGTGAGCAGCTTGGCAAAGGATGGTAATTTGTGTTTCTGTTGTCATTCAACTAAATGCAGTTGCAAATGTTCTCACCTCTTTCCTCATTACTTGCAAAAGACATCTTTTCTTGTGACATTTTAAAGCTAGTGACAAAATAAGGGCCAACAAAACTGAATTTTCATTATCATTGGATCATTCATTGGTTTTCTTTCATGGTATTCAATGCAACACTTTATCCTCACCTGCAACATGTTATATGTTCTATGTTATATGTTCTATTCATTTCTTTTAATTTTTAGATCCCTTTACTGTTATTTTTGGCTCAGTTATTTCAGTCTGGCTTTTTTTTCAAGCAGGCAGCTTGCCTCTGTCTCCGAATCCCCTTTTAAATCCTATTCCTTCTTAAAACATTCTGTGCCCACGAGGCTCTTAAATTTCCCATTATTTTTGTCTTTACTGTACTACTTCTTTATTGAAGGCTTTAGGCCTATAAAGTAGAATCTATATTTATATCATGTTTGGCTATGTTGATGTTAAATTTTGCATTTTAATCTCATTTAAAGTAAGCTCTTTTGGAAGAGTATGTACACTAAAGAAATTATACTCTTCATAATGTTTACATAATAAGCACAAGTTTTATAACTATAAAATTTAATTAACTGAAAATTATAGTGATATCGTAATAATTTCAAATTATATAGTTCACTGATGATACATTACACAGTCCATAAAAGCACTGACTGCAGGTTTGAATGCATGTGGTTCTCACATAAGATGAAACAAGACTATGATGGGACCTTATTGTCTTTGTCAATGACAAAAATTCCTTCTGCCAGATGTGGCACTTAGCTTTTCTCATTATTTTGCTAAGCTAACACATTGCTGTTCTGGCAAGAGTGCAATACTGTTATCGAACAAAGAAGGAGAAATGAAGCTAAAACAGTGCTAAAATCCCCTCAGTCAAGGACAGCTATATAAATATGAAGTGGCTGACAATGAGTCACTTCAGCTGCAAGTTGATATCTTGATACTTTTTTGTGACATTTTAAAAAATATAAATATTTATATTACGAATAAATACTTTTATACCCAGTTGATATGAGATGCCTTGTACAAATACAAAGAAAATGTAAAGGAGAAAGCAATTGCAACCAATTTGAAATTATGAAAGCAAGTATTATTACATACAGAAGCAAAAAAGGGAGTGGAGATTACCATGAAGTCATAATACCACCTAGCTGCCCAGTCTGAAAAACAAAATTAGAAATTACTCTCAGGAAGGAAAGATCAATAACTAAATTCAGGAGTGAGGAACTGCTCACATTCAAAACTTGAGCTCATTTTGACTGTGGCAGTGATTTAATGCTCTAGTGATTTACCACATGCTGTTTAAGAATCGTGTGAAGCATCAACAACCTTTACTCAGAGAATCTCAAGTGGAAAAAGAATGCGTATCTGGATACAAATGTGTCATGCAGTGATGTTATTGCATAGGAAATCTGTCATGAGAACGTGGGGGATAAGAAGGCTGGTTTCCAAGCAACCTTACACAGCTGAGCTGCTAAAAATGGCTGAAATTTAGGGGAACATCTTGGTAATCACTGAACAAGAGGAGTTGGGGGTCATACAGTGTGTAATAAAGACAAAGTCACAGCTGGCAATGGGCGTCTTGGTGCAGCTGAAATGGACTTACACCAATACTTTTGCATTTTCTCATTCTTGAAATGAGCCAGGAAAATCTCCAGTGCAAAGTAAGCCAACAAAGTATCTGAGTTCTTCAGATATACAGTACTTCTTCCAGAATAATGTCTCTTATGCAGGAGCAAGGAGAACGAGTGGTGTGGTTCCAATTACTGACATAGTCATTAGCTCATGTAGGAGTACAGCTCCAAAACACAGTCAAGTATTTCGAGAAACACCTGATACCTGTTGTTGAAACAGTGCAAAGCAATGCTAGTGCAAACTAAGATCTGGCTTTTCTGGAAGAGTATGCAGGGGGAAATTGAATTGAAAAAAATTCAGAAAAAGCTTGGGTTTTGAATTGTACATTTTATAAATGAAAATTCAGATAAATTAATTATTGCTATTAATAAATTAAAAGCAAGCTGATGGTCTTCTACTGGCTATGCATGAATACTTCAAGAACTAGAACAGTGGTAATCACTAAGTCCCTACAGCACTGAAAGGCAGGAGGGAAAACCCCCTTTTTTAAAAAAAACAAAAAAAATTAATCTTTCCTCCAAATCATTAATAACTATTTTTCTGATTTTGTCTCAGATCTGTCAGGTCCTGTATTATAGAAGGAATAATCTAGGTTTTTAGAATTACTTACAAATAAATTCTTCTGAAAAATATAAATAAATAAATAAATAAATTTAATTAATTAATTAATTAATAAGTAAATAAAGCAGATTGTACCTCTCACTGAGAATGCCTTGTGGAAGAACCAGCCAAAGTTTCACTTCGTAGCAATCTCTATTCTCTCTTCTGGAATAATGATTACAGTACTCATGACTTGACTGGAAAACATAAAAGCAAAGTAACTTGCTTAGTTTCAGATACTTTCACCCATATTCAGACTTCAGGAATATATTTTGAGCCAGTCATTTCTGAGTGCCACAGCTTTATAGAACATTCTCAGTTTGTAGAACGTACTGTCATGACGAGTGTCTGGTTTAATAAGGATTGTTCTTTGCTGCTGGAATGCTCTCAAGTGTGATAAAGGTTTTTAATGCTCACTGTGTTCATTTATACTTGCCATTCAATTTCTCAGCTTTGCCAGAGAGACTGTCAATATAATTGCACTTGTTTCTAGAGATCAGACAGTTTTTATCTTTAACAATTGGATTTTTAATTAGGAACCTACCATTTGGCTTTTTTCAACTACGTTCAGGCAAAAGGGAGTACTGAAGAATTGGCATCAGTGAATCCTATCAAAGAGTTCCAGAAGAAAAGAGCATCCAATTATTTTCTCATGAAAATAAGCCTTTCAAGACAATCTTAGCTAGCCTAAGGAATATTTAGAGTAATTAAAGAAAAAGTTAAAAACACACAGTCAGGCAACTGAAGAATGAATACACTCCTGAACAAGTGCTTACAGAATTTTAGAATTTGGGAAGCGTGAAAATCGGATCAACTTCAAGTAAAAAACCTCAAAAATATATTTAGCCTCTTCTAATATTTGGGACAGGGGGTCACAGATTTCATGGAATGGTTTGGGTTGAAAGGGACTTTAAAGATCATCTAGTTCCAACTTCCCTGCCATGGGCAGGGACACCATCCACTAGACCAGGTTGCTCAGAGACTGATTCAGCCTGGCCTTGAGCGCTTCCAGAGATTGACTCTCATTCTAACAAGAGGAAACAAGCTCTTGACTAAAAGTTACTGCCATGTAGTGACAATTCGTTTTACAGCATGCTGTAGTTTCCTGTCCAAAGCACACGGGAATCCAGGCTTTAGGAGAGCAGGAGGAGAGCTTTTAGTGAACTGATGCAAAACAGACTCTGTTGCCATCAGGACTGTAACAATATTTCCAGCCTGACTGATTAGCATAGCTTGAAACTTAAATATTCAAGAGACATAATGAAAAGTCCTGGGAGTCTTTTCAATGCAGAGGCAGAACACAAATATTAATAAAACTGATGAGCAACAGCAAATTGAAAGTCTCATTTAACTAAAGCTCTGTGGATTAAACCAGAGACCATTTTCCTCCATTTACTGTGTTTCCTATCAGTTGTCACTTTGTTTTGACTCCCTTTTCTCTATTCAGAAGATTCAGTTCAAGTAATTTATTTAACCCTTTGGACACAGTACTCTGGGGTTAGCATTACAATACTATAGAGAGCAAACTGCACACCTCCATTAGCAGGAGAAATTTTCGTTCAGACTTCTAAAGGTACCTTTCAAAATTAGATGAAGATTAATTAAATTCTTCAAGGAATCAGATTAAAATGTCATACATTAATCATGTGCTTTCTTTTTACTTGAGAACATAGGGAACTTCTGGTGTAACAGCAGTTTTAGTCATATACCCTGTGCAGCATTGAACATTACAGGTCTTAGTAAAATGACCAAGGGTATCCAGAAGCTTTTAATGGCAAACATTTCTGCAGTGTCCATTTCTCTTTTGCTGATAGACAGTGGTATCAATTTGAATAACAGATTCTGGTTATAAAGGCAAACTGATCAAAACAGGAGTATGAGATAGAAAAGAAAATGAGAGGAAACTCAGAGAATGGTTGTGAAACTCTGTTCTCTCAACATTTGTTTTTGTTAAAGGTGGAGTCCAATCTAGTTTAAGGATATCTGCAAAAAGGCATAATGAATAAGCATCCAAAGACATGAAAGAGCTGGAAAGGCAGGCCTAACTACAGAGAAAAGATGTTTAATAGAAATGTACTGAAGTCAGTGAACAATCTGTTCAGTTCAAGTTGCCATGGAAACTATCCTATTAAATGCTTTAAAAAAAATCAGTTCTAGAAACAAAGTACTACAGTTTGCCTTACAAAATGTTTCCTGAATAAGCTCAAACCATGTGTATTTTTTGGTGCTTCTAAATAATTTTGTAAGCGCAAAGAATTTTTTTTTCTCTTTCAAAATCACCATTGTACACTGTAAGAAAGGCATGTGTGAGAAAGTCTCCTGCTCTATTTTACCTTATGCAAGCCATGGCAAAATAGGAAAAAAATAGCCCGAGTCAATCTGCATCTTTTTCTGTGAAATGCCAGAAACCGTTGTTTGCTTCTTCTTTCACAGATGTTATTTGAACTTACTTTCTGGTGATACAAATATTAGGGGAGACTGAACTGCCAAGGTTAGTTGAAGTCTTTGCATTCCAATTCTTTCCTGATTTTGAACTAAAAGTTGCTGCCTGCAGCTCTGCTGGGCAGTACAGAACATAAGGATTCAGTTACAATGATGGTGAGCTCAGGTGAGTTACTGGAGATTTAAACAACAGTGACAGCTTTATTCTCCAAGAGGTGCTGCATTTATGCCTCACTGAATAATTTTGCAGTAAATTATGAAGCCTTTCTCTGTGGCTTCTGGAAGTGTCTGTAGTAAATGCATTACAATTTACAGTATCTCACCATCATTTCTGTAGGCAGTAACAGTAGGATAATGTACCTTCTTTCCTCACACCAGCTTGCCCCTCCACTGGCAAACTGAGGCCTTATGCCTTCATGAACAAAATATAACTTCACAGCTAAATTTATGAGTTCTACCTTTACAGTCCAGAGAACTTGCATAATTTTTAGGGGATATCAGGCATCCCACACAGTTGATGCAAATAGGACCCACAGCAGAACTTTTCATATCATACCAAAAGTTGATAAAGAAATATAAAGGTGTATTTTAAACCCTCTCTCCCTCTTAGATTTAGATGCCTTGCTCAGGTCTGTGGACTGGTTCTGTTCACATAGCCCAGCATCCCTAAAGACAGCTACCAAAACCCTTTCTTGAAAATATTTGTAATAATTCCTATATTTTAAAGCACTGCAGAAGAAAGTGTCTTTTTCTTTCTTTTATATTTCTTAATCACTGCCAAAGTACCTCCTATATATTTTTACATATACATATAAAACTGCAGTGATTGCAATGATGCTGTTTTACTCTATGGTATACAAAACTCCTCTTAAAATCACTTATTTGTATTGTATTGAAGCAGAAGAGTGGCTTCTCTGGGTACATGGGAAATAAGAAAAAATCCCCTATGTATTTTCAGAAAGCCATATGTTTCCTATTTGGTTTTTTTTTTACTCCTTATGTATCCCATGATTGTGCAGTCAACGTTAGTCATTTTGGGCTTAAATACCAGTCATAAAAAGTGGCCTAGTTTTAGAACTCCTTCACAGCAGTGCATCGCAAATCAGTGGACTGTTTCTTCAGATAGTTCAATTCCTTCTTAACACAGAAGTCCGTTATAAATACTGTAGAAGTTGAAAGTTATAAAACTACCCAATAATACATAAATAGGTGTTTTAGTAAGCCTTGAATATGCTTGGTCAAATGTTAAGCAGAGAAGGTCTTTGAGAGGCAAAATTTGAGTACAACTGTAGATTTTTATCTGAATAGCAGCAAATCATAGGATCATGCTGGGTTTTGGGGGTTTTTTCCCAACACCCTATTCTTGTCCTTCTCTGTGCCAAGATCTTCTTTTTGAAAGCTGAGTCGAGAAAGGCCTGCAGGAAAGCCTGTCTTATCTAAAGTTAAAAATCCCCAAAGCCAACAAAATGCACTTACACAAGAAAAACACAAACCAAACCACTAGCAACAAAAAACTCAAAACACTGAATTTTGGCTCTCGGAAGGCAGCTCTCAGGGTAGAGAGGTTCTGCATACAGTGCTGAGGTGTATGATGTGAAGGATCCATTCATTAGGATTGTCGTCAGCTGTCTAAAAAAAGGAGCTGAGCAGCACCAAATTTGCAGTTCAAGTACAGAGGGAGGTCTCCTGCTACACTTCTCTGCTGCAGTGGCTTGATGCAACAAAAATCCTCTGGGAGAATTTATACCAAACAGCATAAATACTCCACAGAGAAGAATCATTTAAGGAGTGATGGTGATTTACAGAAAAAAAGAATACTAAAGGAAAAACAGTGATAACTTCCAGAAAGAATTCTGTAGGCACGGGGGGCTTTCTATAAATACAGACCTAACTGAAAACTAACTGAATCGTGTATGTGACAAAGCTATTTTAAAGTGAGTGATAGATAGCAACTATGTATAGATAATAAAGGTATTGAATGTCTCTAATGTCTTTAAAACACAAATATATTTAAAAATCAAGCTCCAGTTCTTCTTCAAGTTAGATATAATGCTGTCCCTCTAGTTCAGCCCTTTAAATCAAATTAATATTAAAATTGCAAATGAGGTGTTTGGTTTACCAGAACACTCTAACACTACTCTGATGACGCAAACTGCTGGCTGCTTTCCTGGGAGGGGTTTTCTGATTGCATACCTTGTTGGTAAGTTTGCCCTTAAGAGGTAATTTCTTTGAAATTTTTTCCCGTGTCTGGAAATTAGTATGAAACTAAATAGATTTTGCTTTCATTTTCATGCTTAGTAATCACATGTATTTTTGTCATTATAAATATGCACAGACATTAACAAAAACCAGCCCTCCACAAACTGTAGCAAACAGGATGTGACTTTTTCCCTCTCTAAACTACCTACAGATGATGTTCATGAAGAACACGAATGCAAAATCTGAAAAAAAAACCCCAAACAACCAAATTTAAAAGCTAGATAATTTGATCTTGGCTTGCAAGTGTTAAAAATGGGCTAACCTCTAACTCTGTACAGTAATAATTTTTTTATTACTATTTTTAGAACTGACAATAAGTTTTGTTTTAAAAGGATAATCACAGAATCATAGAATGGGGAAGGTGGGAAGAGGGACCACAGTGGGTCATCTGGTCCAACCTCCCTGCTCAAGGAGGGTCATCTCAGAGCACATGGCACAGGATTGCATCCAGATGGTTCTGGAATATCTCCCATGAGGGAGACTTCAAAACCTCTCTGGGCAATCTGTGCCAGTGCTTGGTCACTTGCAAAGTGAAGAAGTTCTTCCTTCTTTTCAGGTGGAACTTCCTGTGCATCAGTTTCTGCTTGTTGCCTCTTGTCCTATTGCTCAGCACCACCGAGCAGAGACTGATCCATTCTCTGACACCTTCCTTCAGAGACTGATAGATATTGATTAGGTCCCTTTTCAGTCTTCTCTTCTTGAGGCTGAATATGCCAAGGTCCCTCAGCCTGTCCTCACTGGAGATAATGGCACAGAGTTTTCTCCTTGTGAGAAACTCAGAAGTAAAAGCGAACCATGGTGATCTCACCTGTCAGCGTTTTGTAGATGCTGATAAGAACACTGATGTTTTTGCAGTTGTGTGCATTCCAAACAAACAAAAATCACCTCGAAAAACATCAGCACTGTTCCTCCATCTTAATTACCATTAGGCCATTTTGACACATAACTCCGCTCTGCTGGGCAGTATGAAGTATGTAAGAAAATTTGTCTTTCAGGGGAAAAAATCCTTGAAGTGTGAAGGTATTCCTACTGTGTCTTACCTTATTTATTAGTTCTGGAGCAGAGGAGGTCAGAGCACAGCCACCTCTGCTTTCCAGAAGCATACTTTAACAATCAGCTTGCAGAAAGCAGCTCAGGCTCAAAAATTGATTTGAAGTATAAATCAAATTTAATGGTATGGCTCATAAAATCCATTCCCAGGGAGCACTGCCCTTGCATAAAACCAGCAGAGAAACATGTAATTTTTATTTGTTTAAATAATTTGTGTCTTACACGTTCCTTGGAATATTTACATTCTCAAATTCAAACTTGAAAACTGAGCATAATTTTAAGCAGCAATCATGCTGTATTTTAAATTCAGTCTGGTTCTGCTGCCTCTTTTCTCCTTTATCCGTGATTATTTATCATCTTCAGTAAATTTGGAGGAGAAATTCCTGTTATATCTGTGCATTCAAACAACGAGGTGATAAGGGAGAACTTTTTCTTTTCCATGTAATACAAAAAAACAAAACCGCAACTAAAACCTGCAATGACTGGAGCAGAGGTTATTGATGGGTAACAGAAAAGCTTTCTTATTTCATCAGGCACCTGACATCCGCAACAGCTGTCACTAAGTCCTAATGAAGAAAATGTTCCTTCACTAGATAAAAAAATTAAATCTATTTTACTGATGTGCCTTAAGAGTACTAATTCATTAGCAGCAATATTGAAAGTTCTGAAGAATTCTGTATCATTCCTTTATTATTTGCTGAGACTTACTGTCGTCGTTTGTTACTATGGAAATTAGGTGGGTTGGAACTAGATGATCTTCCAATCCAAACCATTCTATGATTCTGTGGACTTACTTCACAACCTAGCAATGACAGGCAGTAACTGAAACTCATTAGCCTGTGAAGTATCTACTACCAGTCAGATATTTCCTAATTACAACCTAAATGACAAGTCAAATGGCAGTCAAAAGCCTGCATTTTCCAACTCTAAAGACAAATGTCAGATAAGAGTTTCTTTACAGTTACCAAAATTCTCTATTTAGCAATTATTTTAATGTATTCGTGATATTGTTTAAGTAGTTACACAGACAGCTATAGATATGTTTCCAGATAATATTTGTAGATATAACTTGACTGTAAAGGCATCTGAAATTACAGACTATGCATCTTTCTTCGGAGCTCATTATGTATAAGATGTTATCTTCCTCGCTTTGCTTTCAAGTACATGGAAGCAGCTATACTGAGAATACACAGACTGCTGCTAAACCACTGTATTGCTGATGGCAATGTGGTGTCAAATACCATTTGCTATCTAACTGGAGGGACTTTGCCTTACGTGATCACTCGCTAAATCCCACAGTTATTTTCCAAAGCACTCTGGTAATGAGGCAGAACAGTGTTTTCAGCCTGATACAGGTCAAGCCATTCACAGTTTAGAGACTCAGTTGCTAGAAAGACACAATCAGAAATGGGTATTGTCAACTGTAAACATGAAGGGACTGCATTAAACAGGGCGACAGACTGTCACTCTTTACCAGGGACCTCACACCAAACAGCACATCTAGCTTCTCACCCAGATCAGCACAAAAACTGATTGGAGGCAGTTTTAGTCTGCAGTTATAGGGGAGAACAGGAGCAAAACTTGAAAGAAGTAATGCCACTTTCAATTCTTTAATTTGATTGTAGGCTTGGAATTCTGATCCTGATTTTTAAAGGAATTTTATTCTAAACTTTGTGCCTGAAATGATTTTCATCCATACACTTTCAAAGGCATTATAAGAAGTAGAATCTAAAATTAAGCTGTTTGTATGCAGTATATCTTTTGCAAGGTCAATTATTTTATTGCATTATTACATCAAAAAATAAAGGACATAGGGTTAATATTGTCACTTGAAATGTTTGAAAGAAATTAATCTCTTATTTGAAAATGTCAACTTTTTTTTTTTTTTAAGGTGGCAGTTCTCCCACTGAAGTGTAATAGGCTGAGAATGACTGTGAATCAAAAAATGAAAATAGTCTGTATAACCAGTGTAATGGTACTTCAGCCTAATGAAGAGTACTTCAGTCTCAGTGATGATGGGAACACAAGGAGAAACTTGCAAGGGTTTGCATGAGCCCTGCAAATTACACTGGGCAGCAGTTTACCCATTCCAGTCACCTTGCAGTTTGTCCCACTTCATCTACTCCTGCAGCTCTACACATTTAACTGTGGCTATTTCTGAGAGCTGTGCTGTCAGAAACTATGGCTTGATAACCATATGCTGCTTTGAGATGACTCACATAACACGTTTTGTGCTGATGTTATGTGCTGATGATGTAATACTGTCACATGAGGATGTGTTACTGGCAATGCTATAAATGATATTTTACAGATCAGGTCAAAGCATTGTTGGTGTGAGTGTATTGACACCACATAACCTGGACTATGTCCAGCATATATATGAATCTCATTTATCAGAATAACAAAGAATTTCCATTCTGACAGTCTTGCTGGCCATTATTTTTAATTTCTCATTGATTTGTAAGTGACAAATTAATTTTAAGTAGCTAAGTCTCAGGAGAAAAAAAACATGCCAAATCCCCAATTTCCCCGGGTTGGAAGGGACCTTAAAGATAATTTTGTTCCAAACCCCCCTACCATAGGTGGGGACATGTTCCACTAGACCACGTTGCTCAAAGCAGAAACAAGAAGAAATGCAAGCTATGCAGAATATATATTTCAATTTGTCAATTCCTTAATTAACAGGAGGAAGATCAGTCAAGTTTTTCTGGTTATGAGAGCACAGGAGGTGAGTTTCTTTTTCAGTGTCAATTGCCATTTAATTTTGAAACCTTTAATTTCTTGCTATTTAAACAGTTACTTAGAAATTAAAGTGAACTCAGGTTATTTATATTGTGAACTTTATGTCTCAAAGGATTTTTATTATGTGAATTCTCTTTGAATGCAAATTAAAGTTTGTAAAATACACTTCTGTACTCTTTAGGCCAGTGGATCCAAACTTATTAGAAAATACTACTGTTAATCAGCATCAGATCTCATAGGTGTTTTCAGAAATTGGCAGTTATGAAAATCTCCTTGGAAAGTATGAGATGCTAAGAGTCTAAGAAGAATGAAAGGATAAAGAAAAACTTTTCATGGCTAATTATTTTTTTGTAATAAGAGATCTACATACCACAAAAATAAACCCCAAAATTGTATGAGGTAAATTAATGTGTCTTGTAAGTGATTAACTCAAGGACATAAAAAAATTCCAGCAGGCTCACATGGTGCAAGATGGCCTTCTCTACTGGTATAATCACTGTAATGACTGGGACTCAGACCAGAAGGAATTGCTTTTTCAAAAGATGCAATTTCAGTAAGGCAAAGCTGTAATACGTACCATAGTTTTGGAGAGAGTGTTGCCTGAAGTGTTTCAGTTAAGATGGTTATTATTTGGCTGAATTTGAGACTCAGAGGAATTTCAGAGAGTATAAAACCTAAAACCTAAATGGGAGGTGGACAAGCTTCTGTAGCTATTATAATGTAGTAACACACTTGGTGAAAACTGCAATGGCTGAGGAGGCATTACACCACGTTAATACATCAAGATGAATCTGCTTCTCTCTTTTTTCCTCTTACTTTTTATGAAGAGCTGATATGTATTACAAGGTCTATTTTCAGGTAAAATATATTTACCATATCTGCAATGACAACTACGAAACCAAGATATTAGTAGGCTTGTGGATCATAGGTCCTTTTGGAATAGAAAGATTAGAGCAGACAGTAAATGAGTAAAATCAGATCCCCTTGCATGAGTGTTACAATTTGGTGTGGTAAATAGCTGACATTAAAATTAGTAGCTCTTGCCACTAAAGAATTTTTGTTTTCATTTTAGACTTTTCAGAAGATCTGAGGAAATCAAACATCATTTTTGTTGTTGGTAAGTAGGATTCCTCATTTAACTGCTACATTTGAATATTCGCATGTTATTTAGCTTTGATTATATTATTTATTTATTTAGCAAAATAGACTAATTGAGAATATTTATTCTACAATGGTGGTTTAGTCTTTTGAAAGGGAGTTAGGATTTAATAACATGTAATTAGCTTGGGTCTGACCATACTATCAACAGTTGTGTAAAGCTCAGAACAGGCAGTTCATTTGAGTGTCAACACGCTCAAAATAACCTTAGTTCTTTTGCAGTTACAGTCGAGGTATGACCTCCCACACCGAAGCTGCCTCACCAGCATTAATTAAAGTGCTATTCAGTTGGATTATAACTCAGAAGTTTGAGATTTGGCTGAAAAATATCAGGTCTCTTCCCCTCTTTTGTTGAGGCAACTTGCGTTAAATACAGGTTTCAATTCTGCATGTGCTCAGCATGGGCTGCTCACCAGGCATGATGTTTAGCACTGAAGCTTTGCAGGTTCAGGGTTTACTTTATATTGCTTTTGGAAATCCACAGAGGAAAAGCATCATGTTAATACCCTTTATCACACAAATGTGAGTAATATAATTAGCATAAACTTTGAACCGTTTTTTAAAACACATTATAGCAAGAAGATTGATCTTAAAGCTTGGTACTAATTACTGGGAAAGAATAATTGCTTTTGTATTGAACAGTTTTTAGAACTTCTTTACAATACAGAGCAGGAACACACATTTCCAAGGACCTAAGGAGAGATACCAGAACATGGGTGATTTTACACGAAACTACATCAATTTGTGCAATGTTTTTCCTAAGAAAAAAACCAAAAAGGACTTCCAAAATTAATAATATATGAATGGAAGTTTCATTCAGAATTCAGGAAGCATCAAAAAACATCCCAATACCAGCAGGTTGAGGGAGGTGATCCTTCCTCCCTGTTCAGCGCTGCTGTGAATACATCTGGAGTACTGTGTCCAGTCTGGACTCCCAGTACAAGAACGATAATGCCGTACTGGAGTGAGTGTGGTGCAGGACCATGAAGATGTTTGAGCAATAGGTGCATCTTTCATTTGAGGAGAGACAAAAAGAACTGGGACTATTCAGCCTGGAGAAGAGCAGGCTCCAGAGGATTTTACCATTAAGTATAAATAAGTGTTGGGAAGGAATGAAGATGAGGGAGCCAGAGTCTTCTCAATAGTGCCCAGTGACAGGACAAGAGAAAACAGGGACAACTTAAAATGCATTAAATTCCATCTGAACATGAAAACAACTTTTTTACTAGGAGAGCAGCCAAACACTGGAACAAGTTGCCCAGAAACTGTAGAGTCTCCATCCTTAGAGATGTTCAAACCCCAAACTGAGAGAGTTCTGACCAGCTGTAGCTGATCATGGTGTAACAGAGTTGTCTGCCTAAACAATTCCAAGAAGTTCCTTTCAACCTAAAAGATTGTATGAAAAGACTGTTCTCATGATGTAATTTTATCTCACCCTGTCTTATACCAAATATAAGTTGACTCCAATTATTGCAAGACTGTGATGGATCTTATGTGTCTGAAAAAGTAAAATTAGAAGAGTTCACTGGACACCTTTCTTAAGGGAATGGTGCATAACACCTCATTTTCAGTCCTTAAGCAAACTGTAATCTATGCTTACTGAAATACACCTTCCTGCTGTTCACTACAGTGAAAAATTTTAATTCTCTCTGTCTCACATATCTTATTGAAAAATAACATTTTCATTTGTACAAACAGATTTGTAAGGAAAAAGAATGAAATTATCTTACATGTCAGTCAAAAGCTGAAATCTGATCATTGTGCATGGTACAAGAATGAAAGAAAAATCTGAAGAAGTCTCACAGGAGCAGAACAAAACTGTTGGGGATAGGGAGAGAGGAAAAAAGCCCCCAGATGTCATGGTTAAGTACTCTGTTGCAGTGGGCAGCACTAGAGATGTTCAGCCCATGATACCTTGACTAGAGAGAGAGAAGAGAAGATGGGTTGGAGCAGGCTACTGTAGGATACTGGAATGGAAAAACTGTCTTGGGCTCAGGTGGCATTAGGGATGTTGATTCATTACATAGGTGTGTGTATTCATGAGGAAACAATAAGATGCTTATAAAGGTGTTCTAAAGTTAGAGTTTTAAAGATTTACATTTGAAGTACTTTACAAACTAATAAAAATAAATGCACCATCTGCCATAGCCGACAGAGATACTGTTTATAAGAAAGACAAAAGGAAAGAAACAGACAGTTCCCTCTCCTACTAATTACCCTTGAAAATTGTCCAAAAAGGGAAAGAAAAAGAAATAATCTAATTAGCAAAAGTTTACATTAGAGCTAATGTAGGAATTAATTAGAATAACAGTCAACTTGGATTAATTAAGCAACAATGTCAATGTTGCATCCATATTATAAAGCAGAGAAATAGTGCCAGCAAGTAAAAAATATAAGAGATAACAGCAGGATAATAAAAGAGGCAAAACCAAGATAACTTTGCCCAGTAAAGTAAAATTCAAGAGGAAAAAAAAAAAAATTTAAAGAGGTGCGAAGATAAAATTGGGTGATGCTCTAATAAATATTCAAAATTTAAGTAATTATTGCCAATCATTAAAAACCAAGCAAACAAAAACACAAACAAAAAAACCTGTCATCTATTTTAACCACAATGAATAATGTATGATCTTCTAATTCTTACCTAATGCAATATTCCATGTTGCATCCATGAAACTGTCATTCATAACACAGTTACCGGGAACATTACCCCTCCCTGTCCTCTACAGGAGGTTCATAAAACATTTGGTTTTGGTTGAGGCTGAAAGTGAAACAGGAGGCTTCAGGAATCTTTCTGCACTTTGGATCAGAAACAAACTCCCCGCTGACTTGTAAATGAGGTGTTTAAAGCTTAGCTAATGTAACCACTTTCCTCTACAGAATCTTTGTTATATTCATGCTGATCTAAAGCTGGTAATTGCTTAAGCTCAAAGTAAAAAAGACCAGCTTTTCAGCTGACACTGAAGATATTCTCACCATTTACACCTAGAAGTAAGACATTATCAGTTGCAGACAGGAGCTTCTTGTGAACACACCAAAATTAAATAAAAAAATAGATCACAAAACTCAAACTGTTTTATTTGTCCCAGGTATATCAGACCTTGAATGATGTAATCTAATTCAATTTATCATGAATTCAGGCCTGTTTTGAATATAGGATTTAACCAGATAAAGTCCCTTCCAACCTAAATTATGCTACAGTACCTGTGTTGCAGCTCCGCCTACAACCAGAAGCTGAGCTGTAGTGATAATTAAACCCCCAGTCAATTAAAGTTAACTGTAGAAGCTGAGGAAGGCTGATTTCCCTGCCTTCCCATGAAATAAACTTCACATTTTCTTTAAGAAGGATGAAAACTCAGTGATGTCACAGGAAATTGCATCACTCTGCCAACATGTACAATAGGTTGTTTTCTGATGAAAATAATTTCTCAGAAAAAAAAATACAGAGGAAGTGTTGAGGGCTTTGTTGTTGTTGTTGTTGAATAACAGCATAATTCCTGTATGGTTTCACTTATCATGAACAACAGATGAGGTGCTATTGAGAAACCTTCAAATGCCATATTCTGAAGTTAAGGCTTATTTTTACTTATTTTACTTCATTTTTACTTGTATATATAATTCAAGTAGCATCGATAAAATTGCCGAACTGATCAAGCCCTCCAAAATTTTTGTTTGAATTTAGGGATAGATTGACTGGGGTTATTTTGGTTTCCATTCAGACTTCTGAGATTCCTTTGTGCAGCTAGGCTTCCCCTGCAGGCACTTCTCCATGGTGTAGGGATGATACTCATTATGATAACAAGGTCTTGAAATTGAAATATTTTAAAATAAATGGTGGTACTATCTTGTAAATCCTATTGCTGGCATTTTATATAAATGCTCATGATATTTTGGTATATGATAAACTTGTAAGATTTAAAATAGAGGCATCTCAGTCTGTCTGTATGACACTTTTGCTCTATCAGTATTTCTGACAGCAGTGCTGGTCCATGAACTGCTCATCTTGCTTGTTCTGGCCCTGCTCACTCGCAGCAGCAGTCCCAGCTCCCTCTGTCATCATTAATTCATCTGCTGGTGGTGTTGTGCCCTAGGTCAGAGCAGTAGGTTTGAGTCACATGTCCAGGCTCCTGCTCCTTGCCAGTCTGGGGGAGGTTCCGGCAGGAGGGAGGAGAACTGAGACCTTTCACTGATCTGGGGCTGACTGCAACTGAACATTCAGATGTGCTGCTTGGGCAATTGGTCACTTCACCCCACTCACTGAGACCACTCTTTTTCTCCCTTTGAAGGGCTCTCTGTGAAGTATTTCTGCAGTCAATAATTAAATGGGGAAGAGTAACCACCTAAGCCAGCAGTGCTGCCAGAAAGTTATTTACCAGCAGATCCCCTCACACAGGCTGATGAATCAACATAATGGAAAGGAATACTGCTCTAAGGGATTGCATAGACCTTTTAATCCAGCCTTGTCTACAGAAAAGCAGTATAGAGAAGTGCATTTAATTTCCATGTTAGTACTCTGGTTCCACATTCTTGCTTACTATTTGTATCAAAATGCACAAAGGGACACTCAAAGAGTTCTGTTTCCAAGAATAACCTCACTGATTAATAGAATATTCTTAATTTCTTCATCTGCAATTTTTGATTTTGTTAAGTTACCAAATGAGCTTTAAAGCAAGATTTACTGCACTGAGCAATACCAGGAATATACAAAAGCATGCTAACATTGAAGAACTGCTGGTAGTCAGTTCTACATTGTCCTACAGGTCACATCACATTCGTAATTCCTCTGGCTGTTTTCTTGGCTTTAGCTTTTTGTCTTCATGTCATATATAGAAACCAGAAGACAACATGATTAATCTGAATAACAAGTTATCCTGAACCAACACTTTTTTTTTTTTTTCAAAATATACGTAGGCAGAGTAAAAGATGACAGCATACAGAAAAAATGACAGTGTTCACAAAGAATCTTACGCCTTCACAACAAAAGTGGGGACATATTTTTCCACTAACAATTGAGCCATTGGGAAAAGTTGATAACCTTTTTCAATGCCTCAAGTATTTTCCATATGAAAAACAGCATAACAAGTTGCAGTGAAATCTTCTTAACTGAAAAAATCTTTTTGCGAGCTTTTGTTACGTGTCATATGCAGCTGTTATTCCAGATAAACTTCCAAGTAAATTTTTTTTCTTTAGAAAATGAATAGATTTAATAAAAATATCCACTAAAAGAACAGGTGCAATTTTTATAATACTACAAATTCATGGTGAGCTTATGGTTGCGGGATTAATTTGCTGTTAAAGCTGCTTATGTAGCAGTCTTTTAAGTATATTCTCTGAGCAAGAAGAAAACACCTAATTAGTAAGAAAATGCACTTTCACATCCTTTCCCACCTAAATAGCTCTATTTCAGTCATATTAAGGAACTTCAGAGGGAGACAAGATAATATTTTAGTTTCAGACATGTAAATTAATACTGGTGTAAAGGCCAAGTGTGTGCTCAGCCCTCAATGCTGAATTTCCTGGGGAATTCAGTCTCTTCTTAGATCAGGCCAAGCAAGAACTGTGGTCTCATTCATGGATAAGAAAGCACAAGACTTGATAAAGTGGGTCACATGCATTTGTCAAGCAGTAGAATGCTTTGGTACTCATCAAATGAATCTAAATTAACACCAGTGACCATAAAAACTACCATTTTTAGCACATAAGTTATCCAAATATGTTTTTTACTTTTTAAAGAGCTCAGTGTGTTAATCTCTGCTTTGTTGAAACTCTTCTATTAAAAAAAAAGTCATTTTAATTAATGTTTTGGAGGCATACTCATTATGATGTATGCCCTGCATATTGTGTCATTCTGACAGTGTTCTCTCTTAAAATACTAACACAAAAAGGTATTAGAAACACATCAAGCTTTCTGAATATTTACCTGCTAAAAACCTAAAAATGTCCTTGTATTGTTATTTCTGAAAAGAGATCTAGTTTACTTTGTATATGAGGAGAAATTATGAAATTTGTGGTTGGGCTCTGCCTTCAGAAGAGACACAGTTATATAAGAAACAGAATACTATAATCTTTATAGCTGGGGTTTTTTCACACTGTATATATACACCAAATAAATAGGATTAAATTACTGCACTGGTAGCATATTCAAGGCCAGGAGACAGCATGTGTAAACAAGCACGTGCATGCACAAACTTACTGATCTAAAAAAAACCAAAACAAGCCAGAAATACAATTAATTGCCACTCAGATATTTAAGGGACTCATTACAGGTAATTTGCCTGTAATTTCTCTACATCTGTTTCTTTATAGCCACTTCTATTTCTTTCTTGTTTTGTTTCAACTAGTGTTTTTACAAAACAGTTCTTCATGTTATAGCAATAGAAAAATAACATGCAACTCACACTGGCCACAAGCTAAGCCTGTAACAAAGATAGTTCTAGAAATTGTAGCACAGGTTTGATTCTCACACCAGAGGCTGATAATTCTCCTTGTGGAGCTGAAGTAGAAGACTGCAGCTCACAGAAGACAAACCTCTTCCTTTGATGCTACTCCCTTTATGATCCAATTTTTAGCCTCAGCGACAGTACTGTCATTTCTCTGAAAATTATATGCTCAGAGCAATTATTTCTTACATTGAATGCAAAAGTTAGAAGAAAGTTCAAGTGAGGCAGAGACGGTGCTAAATTCGCTCTATTGTGAACATGTTATTCTTGTATTTGTTTGTAGAAAGGTAAGCAAACAGGAAAGCCACATGTTTTTCTAGCATCTTAAATACACTTAGCAGAGCTGTGTAGTCCTTACCTGCAAGTCCCAACAGCTGATAAATACACAGTTCACCTGCTGAAAAAACTTTACTGAAAAGACTTTGAGCACTGTCTCCCTCCAAGGCTGTAATTACCTCCTGCTGCAGTAGATCTTGTGAATAGATCCATCAAAGGCTGCAAAATTGCTACTACACACAGGGAGATTTTCTCCACTAACTCCCAGCAGTAATTTGCTTTCCTGCCCCCCACACCCTGGCAAAGCCATGGCGCCTCAGGGCCTCACCTCAGCTCCGCCAGACGCGCTGGAGATCACAGCAGCAAGGTGCCTGGCAAGTGGCTTCCAGCAGTTTCCATGGACTTTCCATCTCTCCAGCTGGGCAGGGGTGGCTGCAATGCCTCAGCAGGAGCCTGAAGAGGCCTTTGGCTCTTTGTGCCACCGGCCTCAGGGAGGGGAGGGAGAAGCAGCCGCCTCCATGGAGGAGCTGGGCCAGGGGAGCATCTGCAGCCACAGAGCAGTGCAGGCAGAGCTTTGGGGCTCTGAGGTGGAGGCCACTCACCTTCCCAAGGAAGCAGGCGGTTCCAGGTGCCATTCCTGCCAGGAGGACACTCACAGCATTCCCTGGGTTATGGCCCTTCCCCTCCTGCCCCTGTCTCCTACAGCTCCTGTGAGCAGAATCAGGTGCAGGTGGGAGGTCATTATTTCTCTCAGAGTGATGCAATGAACATTGCTTTGCTATTATTTGTTGCAGCTGTCAAACTGAACATGTACTGAGTCAAATACCCTTTTCCACAGGCTGTTTCATGTTTTTCCTTAACATGCTAATGGTGTTTTAGAAACGGGTTCTCCTCTGTGAGAGATTTCACACTGTTGTGACTCTTTCAACTTCAATAGACATTTTTGAGTCAGCAGTGTAGTTGTATCAGAAGGGAAGTATATGACTTGTTCTATTGTAGATAGTCTCTCTACAAAAAAGAAAAAAAAAATTGCAAAATAGTCAGTGTCATCAATTTCCTCACATTTTTGTGTGGCTACAGTTTGAAAATTGGAAGATTTTTGTTCTTTTCTGATGCTAGTTATTTTTTCCCTCACCAAGGTGGACCTGGCTCCAGCAAAGGTAGCCAATGTGAACAGTTAGCCAAGAAATATGGATTTACTCACCTGTCCACTAGTGACCTTCTCCAAAATGAGTTATCATCATTATCAGAGAGAAGTAAATTCATCAAAGACATCATGGAATGTGGTGAACCTGTGCCTGGTGTAAGTGATGGTTTCATTTGGGGTCCTAATGGTTAAACAATGGCAGTGGTAGGTATATTGTCTAAAACAGTGGAAATTGATAGTGGAGCTGATGATTCCCCTTTCAGTAAAATTAATCTGTAACCTGAGGGAGACGTTTCCTCATTGCCAAATCCATGGCACTTGTTTCCCCTTTCAGTGCCAGTATTTCTTTATGTTTCACACAGGCAATAAATTAGCCATGAAATACAGTGAGACAGATGCATTGCAAAATGTAAGCGTAAGTACAGGAAACAGAAACTTTATGTCCTTTTTATAGCGTTACATTTCAGATTCAGAGCTGGTCCTCCTGGCAGCTATTTTAAATTACAGTACCTGCGGCAGTTCCCTGCAGAGCTGGCTGACATCCCGAGTAGCTGGACTGCAGCTTAATGGAGACTGTGAAGGCAGAGGGTGTGGTTCTCAGCTGGACCTGACTTCTACATGGCAGGTCCACAGTCCCAACTCTTGGTGGGTCTTCAGCATGTGCAGCGAGGTCAGAGGATGTGTTTGTTAATGAAAGATCCTGGGAAGTGCTGCTCAGGGGAAACTAAAAGCTGTGCTCAGGTTTGATTTTGATTGCTTTGCTCTTCAGTGTGTTTGGTCAGATGGGGTCATTTTCCATGCAGTATAATTATTCCAGTGACATAGCAAAATGCAATCAGATCAGAAAATGCAGCAGTACTCTAGAGTTTCACAGGTATTAACATTCATTTTGAAACTATGAAATATTCTGAGCTACATAGAGGGCCCTTTGGGAAATCTTGGATGGATCGCAACACTAGATTTGTGTGGCATAGCTGGTCCTGGGAGAAGAAAAAGTAGGGTGGCCTGCTACCTGCAGGACAAGAGAAACACCTGCATTCACAGGTGTTTCAGCCAAGAAGGGCTGTTTTCAAGGGTGTAGTACTAAAGTCAGTGTAACAAAGGTATCATTCTTACTAACTAACCACCTAATTCCTTCTCTTTCCTATACAGGGTATTGTTCTAGAGCTACTGAAGGAAGCCATGGTTTCCAAGATAGGGGACACTAAAGGATTCCTGATCGATGGGTATCCCCAAGAGCTGAAAGATGCAGAAGAGTTTGAGAGCAAGGTGACCATACAATTGTAATGCTGTTATAACTCCTGTAATTCTGGTGCTGCTTGGGTCCCTCTCTTTAGCTGATTGCAGCAGGGGCACGTAGAAAGTCAATCCAGTAGAACTGTGCTGCTGATCACTGAAACTTTGGCACCCCATCAGCATAGCAAATCTAGCTTTTGCCCTTACCTACACAGACTCTAGAATACAAGGAGAAGTAAAGGCTGATTTTACCTAAATTTAATGTAAACCAGAAATAATTCTCATTTAGTGGAAAGCATCATTTTAGAACCAGTTTTCTGGTTCTAGTGTATGGTGCTGTACTTCTTATGAACATCTGATCAAGCACTACCTGACGCAGGTTCATGAAAGTACGTATCTTCACAGTTAATATTTCTTAGCAGTAAGCCATCTCTGCTAAAGCTTGCTGCCACTTGAAACAGCCAAACAGATATTTAATTTTTGTGATGAGTAACAGGTGGCCCAGCCATAAAAAGAGCGTTCTGCAAGTGCCTGCGTGGCAGCTCTGAGAGTTATCAATTTCCTCAGCATGTGCTAAGACCTAGTGAGAAGTCTCAGCCGTACATTTCTCAGTCTGCAGAAAATACTCTGTCTAAGCCTATGAATGAATGTGCCAGGGTTTAGGAGAAAAGGAGTGGTGAACTAGGGAAAATAGTTAGTATGTGTTGCATCCTATTACATTCCACAAATGTCCTAAACAAGTTTGTAAGGTAATAAAACTTTATGGATCCCCTGTTTTCTCACTGAAGCTTTAGTTGCTTTATTTAGTTGATTACTACAAAAGCCTAGCAAGATTTAGGCATCAGAAGCCAGACAAAATAATGGGCAATGGGATTTGCACTACAAGCCATTCACAGAAATGTTGACCTATTAGTTCCTTTACTAAAATGCTGTAGATGATTCAAATGACATTGGAGATTTATTTCATTTTGTGTCTAAGGAGGAACTATTTTAGCAGTGCTATTTCTCTGGCAGGCATGTATGTCATGTCTTGTGAACACTGGTCTATGTTATGAAGTGGGATTTAGAGATTGGAATGTCCTGGACTGAGGTATTGCCAGGCAAATAAGTCTTAATGCATCCAGTGCTGAAGCAGAGCCCCCTCGCAGTTCTCTGAAAGCAGCAAAAGATCCTGTAGTCTTGATCTGCATTTGGAGTAAAATACAAGGACCTCAAGTGACCATTTTGAATGTGCTAAGTCACCCCTGTTGTGCTTTGTAACCACTTAGCTTTTTGCAGGGTGAGCTTGGCTGGCTGTGAGCTGCTCAGTAAGACTGAAAATTTTTTAAATGAGTCCTTTTTGAGATAATGCATTGCAGTTCTTTCCAAAGGGTGATGAAGTTCTTAAATTATAATTGAATGAAAAGAGGTGCATATCAGGCCTTATTAATTAATGGCGGCAAAATACAGATGAATAATGCTATATATCTACATGATAAGTAAATAGCTTTATAATTGTTAACAAAGACCTGTTCTATTTAGAAGACATCAAGAATAATGCTTATATTTCAGAGCTTGATAGCTTTGACTCATAAACAGAATGAGCTCATTAGAAATAGCTTATTCTCCAGCCAGTTTTGCCCAATTCCCTTCTATGATACAATTTTACTTCCAACCAGCTGTAATTCTAGAGAAGCACAGATCTCTTCCCTCCCTGGTCTTTCTGCAAGGTAAGAAAACATTATTAAATTATATATTCCACGGCACCAGGCAGGAAATACCCAGTAAGACAGAGTAAAGACTCAAAACATTAGACTTGTTTGGTATCTATCTTTTAAGCTAAATTGTGTCAGGAAAATAGTAGCTAAAAATAAAAAAAGTAGCAAAACTTGCTGTAACACCTGATAAGGGCATTACTTTCACTTTATGTGGGTTTTAGTTTGGAAGAAAGATATTTCTGTAATATTTTGAATTCCAGATAATAGCAATACTGAAACTTTAAAGAAAACCATTTAAATTATTCAAAAGCAAATCAAGCCAAGTTTATCAAGCCAAATACTGATCTGATCCTATCAGTCAGCAGACTCTTTCATATGCTCATTGTGAGGTGATGATATAACTAATGAAAGAAATTATTCCCTATTTATTCTGTTATCATTTAGAACAAATCATGGCATTCCTCATGTGAAACTGGGAGGAAATAACTTCTCACCGTCATAGTCTAGTTATACAAAAAGGGCATTTGTTTAAATCATTGATTAAGCCCACATCTTTTTTAAATTATCTGTTTCTCTTACACTGTTAAAACTGCCTTGTTGGCTTTTTTAATCCCCAAACCCAGTGCTGCTACAGCTAATAGCATTAATGTTTTCTGGGCTGTGTGGAAAAAATGAGTAGATAAAAGCCTGTCATTGAACTGTCCGACATAATCCCTTGGCTTCAGCATCTCTTAGAAAGTCATTAAGGGACTTGAAAGGTCAACACAATCCAGACATCCTCAGTGAAATGCACAAGGCCTGATATGAAATATTTACCTTTAGAATATTTCTTCCTTTAAGGGCTGTAAACAAAGATAACAATGGCAATTTCCATGTAATCAATCATTTAGATTTTCTTTGCTGTAGCCATGGTAAAAATATGATTTTGTAATGGTCACTAGTGTGAAGAACAGTCATCTTTTTTCAAGATTTCTCACCTTTTCCTAAAAGGTGTTCTCCAGATCCCTGCTGGAAAGGGAAGGAATGAGAAAAAGACTTGAGAGTGTCATTGAAGGATTAAATACACAACTGCATAGAAAAATTATCTTTTTTTTTTTTTTCACTGAACCTGCAACACCTTTATTTTGCTTGAGAGAGTGGAGTTTATCCCTTTGGACTCAGCCCAGCAGTTTTAGCTCATACAAAACCTTGTTTCAGAGAGTACTGTGTCTGAGCAGGGTGCATGACAGTGCATTCAAAGATTTATGCTAAATGACACACACATATTTTTCAGTGTTTCCGGGAAAGAATGATGAGGATTTGTGTTTAGAACTTTTGGCTCTCTCCTGAAATACCATAAAGAACATTTCTCTCTTTCTTGCCATTTCTTTTTTACCCATAAACTACTGCAATATCTGTGATCAAATATAGAGAGAGACAATTATTTATTATCTTTTCCAGGCCTAAGAATAAAAATAAATAAATCTGTATTTATTTTTATTATGGAAAAGGACAGACGCTCTCGCATTACTAATTTGGCACTAGCCAAACCGCATTAAATGGTCAGCATCTCACAGAATTTGGAAATTACTTGCCAATTTAAAAATGCAGAGAAATGTATCACATCCTTCCTTTACATCATGGGTAATAATGATGTGGGTACACTTCTAACAAAGACATAAAATACTGTGTGGCATAAAGGAATTCACAGGATATATTCCTGTGAATATTTGATGGTGTGCCTGAGCCTGTCTGTTGTTACTCCTTTCCATCTCAAGTGGGCACACTTCTACGAGGACATTTTGTGCTACTGCATCTTGAAATTTTAAGCTATAGTTTACCCCTCCCTTTTCACAGATTGAGCAAAGAAAAGGCTACAAATGTAACTGTGTCAAGTATTCCATAAGTCCTGTACTGTTTGCATCAAGCAAATAATGAACTGACACTCTTCAGTCCAAGTAGCCAGAATTTGTCAGATGATATGTCTGTCTGTCTGTGTAGAGCCCAGTCAGGCATAGCCTTGATCCTGAATGCTGGCATCTCTAAGAGCTGCTACAATGAGAGGTGTTTGTTAATAAGCATAATTTCTACATAGACAAATACGATTTGCTAACAAATTCCTTGATGACTGTTTTGGTATTATCCAAACAAAATCTGTTTTACTGGGCCAGTACTTTTAATATTTATTGTTTTCCTTTGTCTCTAGATTGGGGAACCAAGGCTCGTGCTCTGCCTGGACTGCTCTGCAGAAACCATGAGCAGTCGCATTCTGATGAGGAATCAGAGCAGTCAGAACTCTGATAACACTGAAACCACTGAGGAAAGAATTGAAAGCTACTACCAAGCATCAAACCCTCTGATTGCATACTATGAAAGCAAGACACAGTTATGCAAGGTAAATTGCTTGACCTTTTGAATTAAATTATTGCTTTTTACTTCAATTATATGCTGTATTTGGAAAATACTGACATGACACCATTTATGAACTATTTCTGCACTTTCCAGTTATTCTCATTTTACAATTCCCTGGTTTGTTTGCAACTTCTGCAAACTTCTGAATTCCACAGTACAGTTTGAAAGACTAAAACCACAGATTTTTCCTTCGTCTGAGAACGTATCCTGAATCAATAACTCATCTGTATAGAATCTCTTATTAAACATAAATTCTGGAAAGCTTTTCTTTAAGTATTAAGATTGATTACTCTGTAAGGGCTTTCAGAATTAGGATGAAAGATTATGTTAATCCAAAGCCCTTTTCTAAAAATTTTCAGAACTGACAGTGTATATCCTGAAATAAAACAGACCTGCATAAAAGAAAGATCTTTTTGCTGGAATAAATAGCATAGTTATACTAATTTCAGTTAATTACCTCAGTTTACACCTGCTCATGATGTGATACTTAAAGCATTCTTTTTATTCTATGATCAGTATTTTACTGAGAAGCAAGAAAAATTCCATCAGTGCACTTAGCTGATGTATATGCTGTCACGTCTGTAGACTCATTTATGTAGGATGTTTGGGTTTTTTTTTCTTTATTTGCCTGCTCTGTCATGGCAAACGGTCCCTTAGTTCAGCTACAGAAAGATCTAGTCCTAAAAGGGAAATAATCCAATAATAGTTTCTGGAAATATGGGATCATTTTTTCCTAGAGGCTGTAGCAAACATGCAAATCACATGTCCCAAACTTTTCTCCTCTGCAAAGTTCCCAAAAGAGAAATGTGCAGCTAATTTATGCACCAATATCCTGACCTGAGAACAGGGTAAATGATAAAATGTTGAGAAAAATGATACTCAGAGGAGGAGTCCTGATTTGTGGCCTCTCCTAACCCCAACAATAAATGCACATAAGACAAAGTCTAAGTGGCAGAAAAAAAGTCCTGCTTACTTTTCATCTTTAAGCTTACAAACAGTTACGTGGTTTATTTGTTTTTTCTTTGAGGCACCATCTTGCCAAAATTGCAAGGATGTGCCTAATTAAGAATTCAGTACAATACACAAGACACCAACACAGCACAATGCAAAACAAGCAGAGCTCTCTGTCTCAATATCCTATTCCAGGGAGCTGTGCCTACCACAGTATTTTCCTTTTTGAAGCATCAGGAAAGTGACAGTCCCAAGAGAGTGAAACTGCACTTAATACTTTCACACAGATTTTGCATTCATGGTCTGCCTTGTTTCACTTGACATGGACTTTTCTTGCTCTTCCTTAATGCTTCTGCTGCAAGTTCCTGCTCCATGTCCTATATAATGGCAAAACATGCAGTCTTCTCTTGAAAGCTGGTAGCTCATTAGCTCCTGAAGGAACTTGCCTAATCTGTGGGTCAGGGCTGGATATGTGATTTGTACTCTTACCATTAGTTTTGGGAAAGCTGCCATTGCATGTTTGCATGTTAGAAAATACCTGTGCTTTGCTTGAACAGTACCTACACTGCTTTTCTTACAATGTCTGTACATTGTCTGAACTTGTTTTTAGTGAATGTAATGTTTAACATGTATCCATCTTCCAGGTGGAACCATTGGGTATGAAAGCTCTGTAAAATCACCTTTAAAAACATTAACATGGAAAATGTCTTTTAAAACTGTTTTAGTGGTGGATATGTTTAAGCTACATGTGTTGAAGAAAGCAGAGGGTCAAGGGGAAGTTTGCAATTCCCAGGACATGGGGTTAGTTTCTTATCTATAGCAACTGATTTTACAGACAGCCAAGCATTGACATTAGCAGCCACTGGGTGTTCTCTGAATGATAAAAGGAAATTCATGTGAAAGGAATTCAGGTGGAAAGCAGAAAAAGTGACAATAATAACTTCCTATCAAATATATAAAACATAACTTCTGGCTGCAATTTATTTTTCATGCAGGCTAGGCTAAAATAGTCCTTGTTTTTTGTTATTTGTAATATTATACACACACAGAGAAGACTGAGACTTTACCTAGAGGCAGTCTAACATGTTTAATATTTTTCTTGCCCATTTTAATTAAAACATCACATGTTTTCAGCATTGGGGATTTTTTCACTCCTGAGTGGATTTTATCACTCTCCAACACTGACCAGTGCTGGCTGAAGATGTTAATGCTCCCATGGAGATGCTGCTGCCTCTATAATTCTGCTTCCCGAAAGAACTGTTTCCTGTCCTTTTCAGGCAAAGTCACCGAAGTTAATTTACCAGTGCTGATTTGACAACCCCTCAAAATTAATTCTCCTCTATGTTCATGGATTTATTTTAAATAATCCATGGATCTCCATGTAACTACAGATCAGAGGCTTGTGCACTCTTTTAGCTGGTTGGATCCAACACCTTCAGGGAAGTGATGCCTTCTTGAAGGGGCTATTTGGAGATCCAGATCAGTCTGTGATCCCAGGACAAGCAATGGCCAAAGCATCTGAAGAGAAGCTATTTAAGACTGGAAGAGAAGAGTCTCAAAGAATTTTTGATTCCTGACTAGGTTTGGTTTTTCAACAGAAGCAGCTCTTCAGTGAAAGCCCACATGATCTTTATGTCCCTTGAGGTTGCAGCAATGCACTTTCTTAAGCATGCAGAGGAGTGGATGTTGAGATTTAAGAGGAATATTAGAGTCTAAATCCCACTAACTTCCAGGAAGATCCGGCATTAACCTTTTCTAGCCAGCTTACTGCAATATGCAGCTAAGGACCACTAAATTCTAGGTACTAATTGTATTAGTGATCGTGTTTTGTAGGGCTTGATTGTAGCACCCAGCCCCACTTGGCCACAGAAAAGAAAATCAGAAATAGACTTGTTTAACAAGAAAATAGGGTTGGCATACTGGTGTAATTTGATTTTTCCGGTTTAAGTGTATTTAGGGTTGGACAAAGTTTTTTCCACAGACTGGGAACAGCACATGACAACAGTGGTATGTATTTAACTTGTCCTATCTGCTCTAAAGGTTTTCAGTCCTGAAACAGGCTGATTAAATATGCAAATATAAAATTCAGTCCTGGGCATAAGGCCAGCAAAAGGTCTGGTGTGGAAATTAGATGTTGGCTGAGCACTCAGCAGAGGAGAAACTGATCTGTCACACCACATCAAGGTGTGGTGAGAGTGCAGTGTCAAATGAGCTTTCTTACTCAGTGCATTGGAACAGGAGTTAAGGCATGGTTCGATGGAGCCTAACAAACACAGTGCAGACAGAAAAACTCAAGTCTGACCTGGTTTCCTCTGCACTCATTAGGAATTCTCTCCTTGCTTTACTTGCTCAGAAGAGACAAAGGTGTACGGTTTTAACAGCATTCCCAATTTAATCCTCAAGGATGTTACAACCTTCTCCAACCTAGAGTTATTGTGCATAGGTGCATTCATAACTAACTAATGTGGTATTTGGAACTGGAACATTTTTTCATTCTGCTGACCTCAAAACAGGAACAGTGATCTGGTGAAGCTGACAAAAGATCAGGACTGGAAATTTCCCTTTGGCCAAGAGTACCTGTTCATGTTTCTGCTCAGCAGTGGAGGCTTGCGGCATGGGCAAAGGGTGAAGGGTGAAGGGTGGGTGCAGATGAAACACTTGTGAACCTAACAGGAATAAATAACAGCAATCCTTCCAGCCACCCTGCTGAGGTGAAGAACTGTGTATGTATTTGCAAGGGAAGATGAACTGACTGAAGAATGAAGGGCAAAAGCAACAGTGTCCTCACTTTTCTGCTGAGGCATTAAGTTTCTAAATTGTGTTCCGGAAAGTAAAGTAGTTGTGACGAATAAGTTAGAAATTTTTCAATTAATTTCTTTTTTAAATCATGTTTTGGGGATTTTGATTAATATGCTATAATTTCTCTAGTATTCAGTTACAGAACACCCACCTGCTGCATGGACAACAAATGGCTGCTTTTCAGTAAAGACCTTGTACTGGATATGCAAGGGCTGAAAGCACTACTCTCAAAAACACTGGCTGCAAGGTGCCTGGTTCCGTGGGAATCAGGTGTTTCAGAACAATGAAATTGAATTAAATGAAACTAAATGCATTATGGTAACTGTAGTAAGCAGGTAGATACTGTTGGTTTTAAATTTATTTATCAGTGATTTCCAAGGCAGCTGGACAGAAAAGTGCATCTGAAAATTTAGTAGACACCTACTTGTGTTTTGACATGGCTAAATGTAAATCCCTTTGAATATATGGCCTTCTGACAACTGAGAAGAAAGGGAGGGGGGAAAAAAAAGATTGTTTTTAATATCTGACTCATCCTTTAAAGCTTTTTGGAAGTGACAGTATGTAGGAGGGTAATAAGTAAAAGAGAAGAGCAATGCATTGGTAGTCAAGCAAGACAGCACTGATCCTACCTAGCTGACATAAGACACCTGGTAGGTGTCTTAAATACAAGTTCCCTATTCAGAGTCACCTGAGGAAAAGGGCATGAGTATAATAAATAAGCTTAGCAGGCCAGAGCAGAGGATTAAAGGTGTGCAAAAACTTCGACTGTTTCAGATCACATGCTATGAAAGCTTAGCCTACAAAGTCCAACAGAAGTTCATTTTTCTGTGCTTATTTCCTTTTTTAAAATTGTCTTTTTTTCCTCAGTGTTGTTCTACTATTTCTTTGTAAAATCAGTTGAAGTCACATTTTCTGTAATCATTATGAAAGAACGTGTGACCATCCACCCTCCCATGTGACCAGACCCTCCCAGTCTTCCACTTGTGAGCCGTCTCTTGCTGAGCCCATTTTAAGTGTGTACGGGGAGGGCAACTTCCCCCTATCGAGAAGGGGTAATCAATGGTAATAGTGAGAGCAGGTATGTGGTTTATTTCCGTCTTTTGAAAGGTTGTCAGAGATCCATTAACCCTGATGGATAAGGATGCGGGGAACAAAGGAACAAGTGATTCTCTATTCCCCACCTGGTGCTTTGTGGCCCATTAGATGAGACACTGATCTAGAAAGATACATCAGAAACATTAGCAGGGGATCATGGATAAAACACAGTGAAAAAATCATGCCTAATGTGAATAGGTCTCAGGGCAGTGTGTTTTCAGCGAATTTACAGACAGCTTGATCCATTGCTCTGAGAACCAGGTACTGCACAGTCTCAGAGAGGTTTTCCAACTCACTTTAAAGACAAAGACATAAATGTTAGTGATAACACAACTGAACTTGACTGACCTTCAGTAAGAAGCTTGTAACTAGTGAGTTTATTCCAGAGTCTGTTCTCAGCCATCCTCTCTATAGACAGTCAGGTTCTTCTCAGTGGCAGTATGTGTTTAGGGTTCTAAATTTCAAAACCAACAACAAATGGAGATCTGTTGACAGAAATCTTAATTGGCTGATTTTAATGACAAAAGGAGCAACATTGTACTATGGGGATGCTTACTCCAGTCATTTTTCATATGACCTTATTAAATTTCTCCATATTTGAAGTTACCAAAAGCCATAGCTGCATTTCAAAACTGTGGAAAACTGTATATGGGTCTTGTTTTATGAGAAGCCAGCCTTAAATAGCCTTGAAAAGAGGACGAATTTATGAGCTTTGTCATAATCTGAGAAGAGAAATACACAGTTTTCTCTCTGGAGCTGCTGAGAGTGTCATTGAATTACTGTAGTACTAGATGTGAATTATTGGCACATTAAGTTAGTTTTGTGCCACGATGTTGTTAGTTTTATGAATTGGGCCTTTGTTATTTAGGAGGCCAGCATGGGAAGCACTGGGGCTGTCATTTGTCAGGCCCATCCATATTTTACTGCTACTGTTAGGAAGTCAGCATTCCAGCCCATCATAAAGGGCAGCAATTTCCGTGCTTACAGAACTAATTCTTCATCACAACTCCCTAGATCTAGACCTGAGTATCAGTCCCAGTTCTAAAGAGATAACCAAAAAGCCAGTGGCAATCAGCTGTGCTGATAAGATTAGATCAGTTAGACAGTGCGGAAGTATTTATGAAGTAAAGAGATAATAAAAATATATGTTAACACAAGAGTTTTGAAATGGCTGTGGCCTTCACCCTGTTTGCAGTATATTTCCTGTGGGATAGGCATATGAAAATAGTTGTCTTGGCAGTTGAGACAGGCAGAACAAGCTGTTGTATAGCAGCTGAGATGGGAGTTGCTGGTTTTATTTTAACTGGAGAAGGTGGACATTTGGTCCAGAATGGTTCACCACTCCCATTTTCTCTTTGTTACTAGTAAGTACCCCTCCCACTTCTAAATGCTTTCTCTCCACGGCACAGAAAGCTTTGAAAGACGTGCAGTCCTTGTGGGAGAACTGCCCTTTCTAAGGCACCAGCACCTGTCTGCCTCAGCTCTACAAAAGGCAGCAGCAGCAGCAGCAAACGCCATCGAAAAGGAGAGTGAGGGAGGCAAGGGAACCGTGCTCCTGGGAGCTGGCCAGGACGGCAGGGGGCAGGGCAGCTCACGCTGTCACATATCCCTGCAGAGCACCCATGGGGACCGGCCCCAGTCAGGCACGGCTCCCTAAAGGCTGGCCAGGCTGGTTATCCAGCTCTGGAACTCTGTGTGTGGAATAGGCTGGTGAGATGTGCCAGCACTTCCGACAGGATGCAACAGGGACCGAACTTCGCAGCATCTGCAGATGCCACCAAGAGTGAAACCAAGCTATGGAGAGTGCCTGCAGTCCCTGTTGGATCTCTGCAAGGAGCAGCTGCTCACTCCCACTCAGCACCAAGGCACTTAGATGTACATGGAGTGCAGTCAGCTGTACAGGAGCTGGCTGCAAGACAGCACCGTATCTGAGCAGAATTTCTTGGCCTATTTAAAAAATACATTTATTTGAATATGAAACTCCTTTAATTCTCCTGCAGACCAAAGAGGTGGCAGAAAGTATGTCAGGAATGTCCCCTTCAAACGCTACAATTGTCTGGCATTCTAGTCAGCAACTTGGAGATGAAAATGCAGCAGTTCAGAAAAAGATCCTTTGTCAAAGTTGTCATGGGTTCACTTGATCTTGTGCAAACTCCATGTCATGCATGCATGAAAGACTAAGCAGGGAGAAGCAGAGAAGAAGCTTGCTTTTGAGTAAAGACCAAACCTCTCAGGAGGCATTTGAGGAAAGGAATAATCAGCAGATGCATCTGCATGGTACACACAGCCAGTATGAAAGCTGCTTCTGTCACTGCTGTGCAGGCAAAAGACAGCTCTCCTTCCTCCAGTGACACTCACTGCATGGGCTGGACATGAAACTCATTGCTCAGAACAGCTTAGTCCTACTTCATGTTTTCCAGGGAACAAAGACAAATGGCTGCAAATGTGATTCCTCTTTGCTGAAATGCAGCTCTGTCTTCCTCAGCATGGGAAAGTAAATTGGTCTTACTTTTGTGAAGTACAGTCATGAAAAATAATTTCATCAGAAAACTGTATCTTTGGGGTGTTAAAGAAAAAAATTGCTTCAATGGAAGTTGAGTTCTCATACCACAAAAGTGGTGCCCCTATAAAAGACAGGGACAAAGGATGTCAAAACCAGAACCAGTTCACCAAGCTTCCAACTACAAACGCACAGGAACACATGGATTTGCTAAGTTACTGTGGAGTGGCCAATACCCAAAGTGCTGTGCAGCCCTTCAGAACAACCTCAACAGGCTGGGGCGATGGGCAAAGAGCCGTTGGCAACTGTTACCTATCAAAGGTGTAATTTTACTTTAATACACAAGTACTTAAGAGTTTAAGCTCCTTCACTTGACTAATGTACTTTGTTAACAGACGATTGAGCCTGCAGAACCTTCTTACATAAATCTGTGGAAACAAAATGAGTAATCTGGTTTATTGAAGCTGCTCCTCTACATTAGAATGCTTCTACCATGAAGCAGAACAAGTTTCATTTTATATTAGACCAGTTTTTTGTGCCAATGTTAAGATTCTGAGATAATTCTGTGTAACTTAATCCAAACTGGATTTTTCCTGCTTCCCAGGTTGATGAGGAAGGAACACAGGAGGATGTTTTTCTGGAAATCTGCAAGACAATTGACTCTGTCCTGAAAAAGGAAGAGGCAGCATTTTCTTTTTCACCAGAAATGCAGTAATGGTGTGTAATGGTGTCTACACAGCCTCACCCACGTGCACCCCACAGCCATGATTTGCTGGTCAAAGCAGTGCTGCTTTCTTGAGAGGTATCTGGAATTTGTGCATGTGGTGTTACTCCAGGTGAAATCTTTGTTCTGACAGTACACTCAAAGAAAGTGGTCTGTATACTAACCCCACTCTAAGAACTCTATTTTGTTTTCTTGGGTGTTTGCTTTTCACGGGTTAAAAGCAGCGAGGTGAGCAGCAGCTCTGGTTTGTATTTCACAGTCACACGTGTTCCATGGGAAATGGGACAGTGCCTGGCTCTCCACCCACCTCAGTCGCTGTCCAGCAGACAGACATTAGGGTTATTGCATACAACTTTCCCATTGGTTAGTATTTTCTTTTAATTAACAGTATTAATTTTTGTGGTGTCACTTAGCTTGTTCTTGGGCTTTAGTGACTAAAACCTGTTCTCTGTAACATGCAGCTCTAAGAGAGCTGGAATTAAAGCTAGAAGTTAAAATAAACTTTTCACACATCCCCAGAACACTATTGCAAGGAGAAAAATTAATTGAAGATAGAGTTGAATGTTGTGTATGTCTGTAAATCCATTATTGGGGAGCAGACACCATTTTTGAGACAGTCTTGTCTTCTGATGGGAATGTTATGATAACTAACTTCCCAGTTTTGTGAACTGAGAATGATGATTGTATTGTATAGTTAAATGTGCAATTCAGTAACAATCCATATTAACAGCAGTTGTACTACAGCTATTAAAGTCTATATGTAAAGTTGATTATGAGCCAGAACATCTCATGTCACCTTTAAATTACACTTTGGAAGTATTTAAAATCCAAAATTCAGATCGTCATCCGTTGTCTTGTACTGGCATTGCCAAAACTTGGGGGGGAAGGCGATGTGGTGGGGTGGGAAACCAACAAGAAAGGAAAATGCCAGGGATTATTTGATTCACGTTGCTTGCACCTTTAGTAAGCCATTTATCTGTAATCTGCAAAAAAGTCTGTAAAAGTCGTATCATATTTCTGTTAGGTTAACCAAAATATTGTGGAGTTTCTTTGGTATACTGACAGCTAAATAAAAGCTTGTTTGACATTCCTGTAAAGTAACTGCATCCTCTTACTGGAACTACTGGATGGATTCACAGTGAAAGTGGGTTGCATGATTGCTCGTACTGTCAAAGGTGTACTTTATGCAGCAGATTTGCATTTTTAAAGTTACCTTTCTTGTAATGAAGACATAATACAAATAAAACATGTACAAAAATGAGGAGTAATGATTTCTGTTACAGTATATGTGGGTTTAATCCTTTTCAAAGCACAGTACATGACTTGAAAATATAGCTCAAATCAGCATGCTTACAGAGTATGTCCTTTTTCCAATCAGGGCAGATTCTTCTGTTTCCTTTTCTTCCTTAGCATTTGCCCTGTAGATGCTAATTCAATTATTTTTTAGGGTCTGTTTTACATATGTTCTTATCCTTCATATACTGGATGTTCCTTCTTTCCTGGGTCCTTCTATAGCCTACATTTTACCTCTGATGCTCTAAGAAGTGCTTCTCCAGCTCCAGCCAGTGCCATTGAGCAGCAGCAGCAGCACCCGTGGTACCTCATCAGCTCGAGAGGGCAGCTCTGGCTACACGAGCCCTGGTGCACCAGCAGCTGCTGCTGGAGTCAGTTCTTTTTAAAAGTAGAATACTCTGGAGTTACCATGAAGTTGCAAATTCATCTGGGTAGGTTTTCTGGAGTATTTTTTATGATTTCTAATTACAGTAGAGGTTATAAAGTGTGGAGTCTCATACTTGTGCCGGATGGGAACAAAGGCAACAATCAGCTGCTATTTCGTTGGGTTTTTTAAAATCGAATTACAAAAATTATTTACCATACACTTTCAGTTTAAATTTTCTTTCTGCTTCTTCTGTCTTTTCTGTGGAAGAAACCAAAAAAACCCCATGCTTGATTTGGTGTATGTGCATTAGATACCTATTTGCATACATTCATAACGTATGCAAGGGAAACAGCTGTATATGCATGCATAGGGAAACATTAATATTTATACATATTCAATAAAAGAGGACTTATCCAAGACACTTCTTTCTTGGGTGATTCAGACTCAAAATTATCCTTTGCCTTCCAATCTTGTTTCAAAGATACCATGATTTTTTGTTCTTTCCAAGCTATCCTAAATTGATGACTGAGTATTTTCTCTAATTTACTTTTCTTATTTTACTCCAATAGTTTTTTCAGGATATAAACAGAAAATGAATTTTACCACAGATCCTCTTCTTTATAATACACCTTCACCAACTCTAGTTTCCTATAAAGAGCATGAATGATGTGGAAAGCACATCTCTATGGTATTAGAAAGCCTCTCAGAGCAGAATCTTTTCCAATTAAAACTCAAATACATCATGTGCATTTTTGTATTGTGTTTTTTTAAGGTTTACTAAATTTATCTAAGTATATGAGATTCGTGAGATATGTTTACATATGATACTTGCTCAGTGTTTTAGTAACAGTACTGTATTACTTTCTAAATAGATTAAATGCCTAAATTTTTCTGAAGCAAAAAATGGCTACACCTAAAGTTATTGCAAAAATTAATACTGATCAATTTACAATTAAAGTTACTAGGTGCAGCCAGCCAGTTACCCTTCTTATTGCCGTCTTTTAAAGTCCAATTTGTTTTCTAGCTAATTGCTCTGAGTATCCTAGTTTCAAAGCAATTGGAAGTCTATTACAGTTATAAAATAGTCAAGTGTTTCTGAATCACAAGCTATACATTTCAATAAAAAATATATTAAGTAAAATATGTCACAATAATTACAAAGCTTCTCAGACAATGGTATACACTGTACCAAGGCTACTAAAATCTGGATTTTCTGTGGTCTGACAAAGAAGTCTGTGAGTAAGGTAGGAGAGAAGTGGAATGCTAATCCTGCCAAGGCCAGAGCGGGTTCAGCAGCGCAGAGCACCCCCAGCCCCTTGCAGAGAGCAGCAGAGGAGGCGCTGGGCATCTCGCAGGGCTGCACAGTGAGTGTTGTATGACGGATCCAAATGTCCTTTAAATGCTTTCCATCTGGATTAAAAAGTCAGAACTACACAGAAAGGAAGTCACAGCAAGCATTCTATATATAAACAGACTGTATCCACATAGTTTATTTCTCACAGTTCTCCTGACAATTGAACATTATTTAAGAACATACTGTATACACAGATAAGAAGAAACATACAAAATGTTTTAAATGATGCACAACAAAATCCAGCAGTATAAAAGAATGCATGTGAACCCTTGCTCACTGCTCAGGCTAAATTTAATCACTGTTTAAATAGTAATAAAAATACAATCTTTCATGGATCTTGTGCAGACTACAAAAGAGGAAAAATTATTACCATATATATGATTTATATTAGGCAGTTTTCTTTGATGAGTTGCACTAACAACTCCAAATACAGAGGCAGAAGGCTGTGTATTTTATTTTAAAGGAGTTAATGTTGAGTATTAGAGACTTTACACAGTTACTAGCACTGGCACTTTTCACCATATTTTGTACACATCACATGATCATCTTATATAACATTACATTTAAAAAATATATCTGAGTGACAATTTTATAACATTCACACACCATGAGCTGGTTAAGGAAGCAATGCCACAGTTGCCCCCTGTAGTGCTTCACTGTTGGTAAATAGAGTTCGTTGTGGTTTTAAAAAAAAATTTTAAAAATTGAAGGTCAACATGATTAAGCAGCTCCGATTTAATAAAGGCCTGTAGCCAACCATCGCCGAGACAGTGAGTTTATTTTTAGAGTACAGCCTAGAAGCAAACACTGTCATTGGTTAAAACCTTGCCTAAAGAAGTCAGTTACTGTGCTGAAAACTATTTCACAACAAAACTGCAAGCTACTAAACTGTTTTTATATAAATACTTCATCTCCTCTGGATCTCATTATAACCAAGTTCTTCAAAGCCTTTGGAATTTACTCTATCTTTAATGTGTGCTCTCATTTCTGGCTCACCCTTTTGTATGTTTTTCTTTTGTTTAGATTCACCACCTAAAAGTGACTAATGTGGTGAAAGAAAAGTCTCCCAGTGAAACCTTCTGCACACTAGGAATGTTCAGCTGCTGTTCAGTGATCTAGAACCATGACAGCTCAAAGCTGTAGTTTGACAAGTACACCCAGGAAGCTGTCATGCTGTGAGTGACATTTCAGGGAAAGCAGAGTCTTTCCAAAATGTGCACAGAATTAACAATGGTGCCATTGTTATTTTTCAAAGAGGATAGTAAACCCAAGATGGTAGATCTGCTTCCCATGTCATCTATTTGCTGGAAAGTAGTTTGGGTCAAGATAATTGTAACTGGTGCCCTGGGACATGCAGTAGTCTCTGTCTAAAAATGTCTCTGCTCTGTAAATAGGTTCTAACTGGTGATCTTCCTTATGAATCTCTGTTTCATGCAGACTGCAAGGGAAAGAAAAAGATAACAGTTTAAAAGTCAAATATTTTCCTTATCTTTAACTTTCAGAAACAGTGATCATATGAACAGATTCATACCAAACTGGATAGCGATTCATTCATAACGTCTAATTCCCCCCTCTGTTTAAGTGTACCAAACCTATCTGTCCACTGTATTAGAAAAAATAAATTATACATCGAGAATTACAAAATATATCTCCCACAAAGAGGTGCTAAATTATCTTCCAGTTTACCCAACGCAGGATATGTGTCCTGTGCTGGAGCAAAGATTTCCACCCTACATAGCAATTATGCAGTACAGAGATTCAATCTAATGACAAATAAGAAGTAGAGGCACAGGCTGCTCACCAGTCAGAACACGAATCACAGAAATCCAAGGACATTTCTTGAGGGCAGTCTTGGCAGTGCCACCGAACACCCTGGATAGGTTCAATCCCGCAGTTATCACACTGTGGAGCAGATGGAAGAGCACTGAGAAAACAGCAACTGGAGGCACTTCCATTACTAACACTGCACACCAATTTACCCCATGGAAATCTGTGTGTGCCCCTGTGTTACTGCCAGCCCACACAGCTGAATTCTCCTCACCACAGACCATAATGTACTCATGGATAAAGAAGTCCTCGTTCTCTAGGAGAGGCCCTCCAGAGCTCTGAGGATCCATCAAACTTTTGCTTTGCTCCCCACTCCCCAGATGCTCCATCTTGGCACTATCCTGCTCAAGAAAAGCAGCCCAGCCCTGCCTGCAGACACTGCTTATCCTCAGGTGACTTTAAGAACTGCTGAGACACAGCACAGGAATGTGATGTTTCATACAAGTCCGGCCACAGGAAATGTCAGACTTTTCATGGCAGAAGGAAGCCACAAGACCAGACCAGCAGAGCTTGCTGGGAGGCGGCTGGTGGGCTGTGGATCAGGGCACAACAGGGCAGACTGATGCACTTTCCAACTCGGGAGATGTAGTAATACATCATGGGCGGGCTGGAACCAAAAGCCAGGTGGCTGGGAAGGAAGGGGAGTAACTTGTTCAGAGAAGGAAATAGAGGTCTAGAACTAGAACTGAGCAAGAAGACAAGAACTAATCCCAAGAATCAGAAACAACACAAAAGCTAAGTGCAAGAGTGTGGCAAGAAGAGGAAAAAAAACAAAGTGAAAACAAAACATGAAAGACTAGATGAAAAATTCACAATGGTATAGTAGAGGGGTAGAAATGCAAAAATATTTGATAAAAGAAACCAAGAAAATGGGACTTGGCAGGCAAGGGGAGGTTTTCAAAAATCTAAACTATGAAGAGTGCTGCAGAGACAGGCCTGAAAAGGAAAAAGAAATGTGAGAAACAAGCCTGTGTTCCCACAGCTCATGCTCTATCCACGCAGGAGAACCTGGAGTTCTCTCTCAGCATCTGTGAAACCCACGGGCACAGCAGCTGCTCTCACCACCACTAATGCAGTCAGGGTTACAAACACCTTACACAGAGATCTGCCACATTGCATCCCTTCTTCCCACAGATGGCTGAGTTTGAGGGTTGATAATGAGGAGGGACTAAGCATACCAAGAGCTGTTCCTTGAAAATACCAAGTTTAAAATAATGCTAGAACTTAAAAAAAAAAAAAAAAAAAAAAAAGAGGCTCCTGTGATCAGAATTTGAGAACCAAGACAGTGGAAACTCCCGACCTTACTTTTTGTGCTCCAACTCCCCTCTGCCCTCTGAAATAGAAATAATACTGTGCCTTTCATTTTGTAATGAAGAAAAGAAGTATTTGCAAGTTGCTCTGATATTACAGCAGTAAAAGCCATAAAAAGCCCACAATTGATTCAATAATTCAATATTCAAAGCACAGGTTGAATAATGTGTAGCAAATGAGGCTGAAGGCTGTGCAGAACCAAAACTGCTCTCAGTGGTTGCTTATTAGGTGAGGTCTGTCCAACCCAAGGACTGAATTAATTTCCTGAGGGAAAACAGGACATAACCACCTGATTTCACAGCTTACTATAATGCATAATACAATCAAACTCAAAAGAAACTTTCAACCTTCAAATGCTTGACACTGTGTAATGCCAATTTACTTCTCAGAATAATTTTACGTAGAAAAATCACTAAGCTTGTTAAAGTCTGATCTGCCTGATTAAAGTTTTATTTTTTGGCGGGAAGAAAATGCTAATTTAAAAAATCCCCACAAAATGAAATACCAAACACGCCATGCTAACTAAAACCAACAAAAACAAAAAGCACCTTGGTGGTCTAATAACTTAAGTCTGTCAGTATCAACTGACAAGGCTATCTTAATTTTACAGTCAATTTGATTTGAATCTTAAACTATCTTTATAATAAACTATTCTTACGTAAATGGGTATTAGAAAATAAATCTATCTCTATAATACTAAACAAGGTGAAGAAATTGTTCCAACAGTCACAGCAACAAGTTAGACACAAAACCCCTTGCAACCCAGAAAATAAGATTTCAAGAATGCCCTGTCTTTCATGTTGCCTATTAATGGTTGTTACTGTGACAACACATCAGTTTAACTTAATGTTTATTTTCTTAATTTTACATAAGAAAAATTGTGTCCTTGCTTCAACTTCTGTCAGTTATCACTTGATGAGATTGTAAAGTTGCTACAAAACAAAAAAAATTATTAATCTATTACTCTTATTCAAAATCTCTGTCCCTTCTTTGGCCTCAGGTAGAGGCAAAATGAGTCAAAATTCATAGTCAGAAAATTATCATTAATGAATCACTGTCAAAACACAATATAGTGTCAAATGGAATTCTACCATGATTTAACAAGGCTTTAATTCAAGCTGTATTTTCATAATACAGTGAGAAAAAGACAGAATGTTTATTGATTTCCATATAACATCAGCATTCAGCAAAAGCTGAGCTACCAGAAAGAGTGAATTACGTGGGCTGTTCTTCTTAAAGAAAATGAGAGAAAATAGACACAGCGAACAAGAACTAAGGAACTAGACTTGCTTATTAAACAAAATCTTTTACAGGAAACTCAAACCATGTTCTTTTGGAAAACTTCTAAATTCCACCAAGTAACAGAAGAAAGTAACAGAAGAACATCTCTTAGACTCACCTTAAATCCCACATGCTGCACAAACCCACTTTCTGCATGCATCTGCTGGAGTTTCTGTTTCTTCAGTTTTTTAAACTCTAACAGTTCTTTGTATTCAGGTAACTCTCGGTATGTTACTGGAATACTCTCCTCATCCTGTTCGAGGTAAAAAAAAAAAAAAAAAAAAAAAAAAACAGAAAAATATTTTTACTGTAGGAATACAGTAACTAGTAAGACACAGATTTGTTCCATAAATCACTATGTATGATCAATAATGCTTAAGAAGACGATGGCAATATATTCTAACATACTGCAAAAATATTTTTAAAAACGTAACACCCATACCCAGTATTAACTTCTCACCTTTACTGGTAAGAATAAAATGTGATGAGAAGCACCATGGCATGACTGAAAGAGTAGAAGTTTCAGTTACCCAACTTCTTTATCACGTTACTGTCTCGTAACAGCTTATAAAAATAGACTGCTATTTTTCATAAATTATGAAGCAGTTTGTCTCCCTACAGGCCAGTGCAGACATCTTTGCTAGAGATGTACAACAAATGGTTCTCTCTTTTTCAAAGATACACGATTTCTGTTTGTTTTCATGCAGTTTCCTTCAACAAAGGTTGAGGATCTGTTATGAAAGGACAGAAGCTCTAATTCTAGTTCAGATGCTCATTTCAAGGTAATGATTTGCTTGTTGCAGCTGTAGTTGGTAGATGTCACCTGTTTTCAAAGATGACAAGTGTTTACTGATGTTGAGCAGTTTTCACATCCTACATGGACAGGAACACTCAGGTAGGGAAAACAATGACAAGACAGTGATTAAAATTCTTCTAATGTAGCCTATTGTGTAATTTCCATTTCTTTTTATGAATCTATGAAGACTGAAGATCCTGTATTATTTAGTAAGTTTATTAAAAAAGTGAGGGAAAGAGGCTTTATTACTTTTCTGGAAGGCTTTATCAATTATTTAACTGTAATTATGAGCCTATATAAAGGACTAGACTGCAAATGTTCAGAAAAGTTAAGGTTAAATGACACCATTCAGTTGTATTGTGATAAGCTACATTCTCTTAAATATAAAACAAGGATTCACCTTCCATGCAAATCTCATGTTTTCCCGAGGAAAAACTGCCTGTCACAAAATAACTGTATACTGAATAAAGTATGCTTTAATAGCTTCCTATGTGGACAATTCATTCTGGGATAGTAAGTAGTTGTGTTCTAGAATAATTAAGACTACTCACAAAATGAAGAAATCATAACTGAAAAGTAAATGAACTGTTAGGAACAGTGGGTCTTCACTTGGAAATAACTCATTTATACCAAAATATAATTTTTCAGGAGTAGTTATGACTGGTAATAATCAGACAAAATTTGTCTTTACACAGGAAAATTCCACTGTGAAGTCAAAGAAAACCTTATTTTTCCTGCTACAGTGCATTTCTTCTGCACCATGATGCAAAGTATTTTTCTCCAAGACAGTGATTCTCAGTAAGAGATCTGACATTTAGCAATAGAAAAGAATCCTGTACATTCATTTTCCTGAAAGCCAGAACTATACCTATCTGGAAAGAAGACAGAAAAGATTATGCCAAACTAAAGAAGTCTGTGTGTGCGCATGCGTGGCACATGCCAACTGCAAAAATGTGAAACAGCAACTTCTGTCTAAAAACAAAAAAAAATCCCAGTTGACTTATGGTGCCCACTTTAATAGTTAAGATTTAGGACACACATGGCAAAGCCAAAATGGTTCAAAAAACTGTTCAGAACAATTAAAAAATATATATTGAAAAACAATACAGAACAAAAGCTTGTTTGCTCAAAACCAGTTGCGTTGCATCTCTTCTAAAATGCTTTTGCTTTCCAGGCTTTTAAGATTCCTATTGGAATAAGCAAAGTTATCAGGAATGTTTGTGGATGAGCTGAAAGACCATCAGAGAGAGAACACAGAACAAGAGTGAAGATGGGATTTAAGACTGGCAAATAGATAAGTAAATTTGGTAATTAAGGAAGTCTATGCAGTGAGGCTAAAAAGTCAGTAAAGAAAATGAATGGACTTATAGTGGGTGGCCTCAGTATTTGTGTTACGCAACAAACTTTTTACACACAAGATGTCACTAGGCTCACAGAAAAAAAAAAAAAATTAACAAGTTGGGTTCTTCAATCTAAGCACAGGAAAACCACAGTGACTCACACCAGCTGTGAAACTTGCCCAGCTCCCAAGCAGTAGGATATAATTCTATATATAATTATTCTATAATTCTACATGGAAATGGGAACGACATATGTCTAAATTCCTGTAGTATTATTGCATGTGATAAATTAAGAAAGTAGCACACTCCATGATGTAGCAATTCACTGGGTTAGGATGCCTACTAGAATTTGCCTCTAAGAATACATAAATTTTCTTGTTGATTGACAATTCAGTCTGTTAGTTCACACTTTGAAGTGGATTTTACAAAATCAATAATTAATTCAGCCAGTAAAAGATTAAAAAAAGCAACGATGCAAACAGCATTTGAATTTTACCAGAACTCTACGTAACCTTTCTAAAACACATCTTTAACCAGAATCCCAACTATATTTGATTACATGATTTTCAAACCTAACTCATGCCAGATCACTTTTCTAAAATATGCAATTCTTTGAGATATTTCAGGACAAAACTGTTTATGACTTAGAGACATCCTTCCTGATTTGGTTCTGAATTTTTTGCTGTTGGAGGCTGATATATTAATAATGTATTTATAATTCAAAATGGTTCATGAATCTTATTACAATTTAATACATATACGATGATATTTTATGGTGAAGATGCCAAATCCTCTAAACACCAAACAAGGTCAAAGTGACAGCAAGACATTCTCTGACTGATTTAAATGACATACCGATACTTCCTCTTCTGCTGCAGTATCCATATGGCTGTGAAAACTGCATCTGTCATCATCTTCATCCATATAAACTGGAGGTTCATGAGATGTCATGAAAGTTGAAGGTTTGAAAAGATGTTTATTTAAAGGATGTTGCCGTCTACTTGATGACTACAGTGAAAAAATGGTATATTTTAAAAACATTCCTTCACTATTATTTAAATAATCCTCATTGATAAAACCTTGCCTGGAATTTGTTCTTTTGCACTAAATAATCTATTTCCAATTATTGTTACTTATATCTCTGTATCATAGCCTCACACAGCTGGAATTCTCCCCCACAAAACATGGAATCAAATGAATAGTCCAATACTTCGGTAAAAATGCAGCAAGAAAGGGCCCTGACCATAAAACCACTACCATGTAAACACTTGAGACTGACAGCAAAAGTAAAACAGAAAGTTTTACAATTTTGTTACAATTTTGAAGACTTAGGACCAGACAGCAAAAATATTAAAAAACCTCCAATAGTGTGTAAAACGAAGCAAGGAAGTAATTTTGCACAGGTCCAAGAGCCAAAAGGTCCATGCTTGACACTTATCATCAACTTCCTGTATTTGTGCTTTAGTAAAAAAATCCAAGTCTAGACCTATTGTCCTGGTGCAGGAGAGATAAGGCAATTCACTGCATCAAAAAGAGGATTCTGCTCTCTGAAGGTTCTTTTTCATTGTCACTGCATGAAAAAGGAACTTATAAAACATTAGATGAAATAAATTACTCCATTAGTGCACATCTTTCAACTTTAATGCTGTCTGAAGGTGTAGAATGCATGCCAGTTTTAAAAGAGGTTGCTTAAAGGCACTCAGTCCCTACTACTTATTCCTTAATGGGAGAGTATTAAATATCAAAAAGAAAAATTTGAGGTGAATGAAACTGACTCAACCTCTTACTCAGCTACTTTCCAGACCAGCATTTTGACATTTTTAATGTCAAAACTTACATTCCTCAACTTAAAAAACCCAACAGTGTGAATCAAAAATGTAATCATGAAAAGTGTTTTTTCTAACAATCATAAAAGAGAGGATTGTTTTACACTGTGCCCAGCTGCTTATACAGCTAAAGCAAATGGAATACTTGCAATAGTTAGTACTTTCTCCTTTTTTAGCAAGAGCTTATATCCCAAAAGGTTCCTGTATCAGTTACAAACCTGCAATACTATAGTACAACCATTTATCTCTAAAGAGGAATTCAATCTCTAAAGAGGGATGTAAGGTTATTTTACAGTTGTGTGCAGTTTAAAAAGTAAAGGCACAGACGACACAAATGATTTAGATGGAATGCTTCTATGCAGACAGAAGTACCACAAGGAATTGAGACTAGGTCTGTTGAGTCTTAAGGGAAGAGATGAAGTCTGTAGCAACAATTGGAAGATGGTACCTCTGATTGGCAGAACTACTGCAGTGCAAAAAACAAAAGTAGTTCTTCTAAGACTAATGTACTATACCCATTGTGTTGAATTTTTCCACTTTCTGCCTTATGATCACCAGCTACCTGTGTTTTGGTGCTTTTATGGTTTTCCTTAAGATTTCAAACCTCTCTAAAATACTGCCATGTCAAGGTTAGATGGTATTTCAGCTTGAGCTGACACAGTGATTTACATTTTCTGTTAACAGAAAACGGATCTGTATTCAATACTAGATCTGGAATCAGGAAAGGAAAACTACTGTGCTTATACAGTAGCACTGCCATGCATGAGTGCCGTGACCTACAAATTGAACTGAGGATTTGAATTCTCGTCTTCTGGTGAAGAATGAACTAAAATACTATTTAAAAGCAGACAGTTAGAGATCATTTTCCCTGTGGAAAATATATCTCTAGATTAAGCTTAAAAGCAGGTGCACTAATGAGATTATATAAAGATTAAATTGAAAATGATAAGCCATAATTGAAGAACTGAATCCTGGAGTCCTAAATCTCTGATCCAGTTTTATTTTCACCAGCAGTAGGTAATAGTTATACAAGAAAATAAACTGATACATCCTGCTTAATTTCCTGTATCATTTTTTAGAAGAGACACATGTCATATTAGTAGATACACAAAGTAACTTCAACAAGATGTTCAAGAACTGAATAGGCTTCTAACCTCTCCAGCAACCATTTTAAAAAAAGCATCCTGGACAATCCCCATGGAGAAATGCATTTTCTTGTGAAGCATCTCTTTTGACACAAATCTTTACATTAAATATATCTATGTTTCTTATTTTCCCATAGGTATGTCCTTTAAGTATTAGCATCCAGTTTTCAAACTTCTGTTACTGGCAATAAAGCAAATACACTGCAGTAACAGTGTCTGTGTACACTCAATATCAAAATTAGGACAAGCTAACACAAGCATGACCCAGGTTTCCAATAGCCATTGCATTTCCTTTCTGCCACATTATGTTATCTCTACTGGAGACCTGGGAATAACTAACCTGGCATGGTGCTGTCAATGTGTTCTTTAAGTACCCAGCTCTATTAGACTGAGAGCTCAATTTCTCCACATACACTGTTTGATTTTTTCATTGGCTCTATTTCTTACACAGGATACAAATATAAAACAGAGATGCTGCTTAACACAAACCAGGGCACAACGACCTTAATCTTATGACCTGGCAATAAGGATGTGAACCACACTGCAAAAAGTGATATAAGTATTAGATATGTTCTAGATAGAAGCCTAAGAAAAATCTGTATGATGGGACCATTACTGTTGCAGTATAAGAATGTTAAGAATTTTATAGAAAATATGTTTCATTCTTGTTTATACTGTGTTTGTCCACAGTGGGATCACTGTTCAAATTAGTGAAAAATATGGTTCAAATGTCCCACATCTACTGATTAAGTACTCCCACTCTTCATCAAATGCAGTGTTCTGATGCCTGGCAGCACTGCACACATTCTGTAATGATGGTCTTTCAAAACAAAATTAATAGGAAAGAACAAAAGGCGTGACCCAGGTAATTTAAAGTGGTACAGTGACATGAAGAACTCAAGCAATTATACTTTTCAGAAGTAAATTTTCAACGCTTCTTGAAATCAACCCCACAGTATTATACTACAGAAATTAGCCCCAACTGTATAAGTAATTTGGTATTCTGATATGAATCTCCACAGCATTTAAGGTATCAATGTTTCCAGCTGTTTTGGTTCTGCCAGAAAGCACTTTTCCAATAGACAAGATGGCAGACAGGGTCATGCCTGCACCTCCCCGTCTCTGTTTCTAGAACACAATAGTAGATTAAAGTCCTGGTGAAAGTAGAATGGTATTACCATGATGGATGGCAAACTGGAAAGCCTCCAATACAAGCACTTATTGTTTGCAGTAACTTCATAGAACACTAGGAGACAAATAAGGGTGTGTAACACTTTATATCATTACACATGAACTGAGGTAGATCTTTGTATCAACCCACAGACAGCAACTTTTCCTTCCAACCTTTCAAAGGACTAAACCTGCAAGTTTGCCTTTTTGCAGAATCAGTGTAAAGCTTTCTCTATTCTTTATCAGAAAATATCACGGACACTTGAATACAGAACAGTAATGTTACTCCACAAAATGCCACTGTAAGGGGTTTTGAAGAATTTTTGTAAATACTGTGGAAACAATAAAACTAAAATCCAACAAATAAAACCCCCATGAAACCTGAGACTGCCCTCTTCTACTGTCTATGGACTTTATTAGTAACCAAGAGTGCCTCATTATTTAGATCACAATATATGACTGGTTTGCAGAGAAATTTAGTCTTTTCTTTTGCAAATTAAGATCTTTTGGGACCATATTTTTTTCTCATCCATTCCAAGATGAGAAAAAACATATTTTAATGTGCATTTACATGACCATGCTATTTTAATTATCATGCTGAGAATCAAAATAAAACATGACATTTCAGCCTCAAGCCTATGCCTCTGCTAATTCAGCATGCTCAGTTATACATAATTTTCTACAGTTTTGTTAATTAGAAGATTACTGTACAATATGAATTAGAGGGCTTATCTTCTTCCAACAGGGTTTTCATTATCACCTCTTGATCAGTTACAGTGAGCTTACAAATGAGGAAGAAGTACCCCAAGACCATCATTCAACCCTATCAGTTCAGCCTGCAGTCTGAACACTGCATGTCCCCAAGAGTGTCCATGTGAAGCTAGAATTAACATCCAATTCACTCCATAGTGCTGCTGGCAAAAGAAGATGATTACTTAAGTAACTTTATTAATCTATTAAAAATATTAACAGTTCTGACTCAGCTTGCACATAAATACAAACAGAAATACAGAGTTCTGTAATATTGTCTCACCTTTTTGGAATACAAATATAAGTTTGGAGTTCTTCCTGGAACTGGAATACCAGCTTTAGTCAGTTTAATAAAATATTTTTGCACTCTACTGGCAACCTGGAAAAAAACCAAGATTTAACAACTCAGTGTCAAATGAAATATAGCTGGTCTTCACTCCAAAGTTTTGCCAGGATTGCTACATTGATTAAGAACATTACAAAAAGAAATCCTCTGGATTCTAGACAACCACTCTAATCGGTGCCTATCTTGCTGTGCTGCATTTGTACTATTTCCAGATGCTTTGACAGTTGTCAGAGAAAAAAATTACCCTTCTTTAAACATACACAGAAAATCTTGCAAAAATTGTGATAGAAAGAACTTTAGTAGTTTGCTTCCTGCTGCAGCTAAACTCCTTAACAATGCCAGATAGGTTATCCATAGTTAGCATACAGAAAGTATGTCTCCATTTATGAAATAAGTAAGCATGTGTATTTTTTCAGATATGGAGAAATACAGATATGATCAGAAATGAGGTAATTCTGTATACTGAAGTACTTAATTATACTTTTATCTGAAAGCACACAACTGAAATAAAAGAAATTAAAATAATGTAAACACAGAATATCAGCATATTTTACTTCTGGTCAAAAAGGAAAAATTCTGTCATTTTAGGGGAAAAATTCCAACAAGTCAGATGCAGAAATACTTGATGTCTCCTCATCTGTGTCCTTTTGTGGATTTCAGTCGCAGTACAGAACTAATTCTTCTGTCTGTGATATTTACATATCTGCCCATTCTACAGTACTGAAGTGGGAAATTCAGCACTCCAGTATAACTCAGTCTGACCACAGCTGGTGTCACTACACTTGCTGTATAGAATTAAATGCATTCTGTCAAAATCTAATAAACAATTAGGTCTGGCAGCTTTGCCATGGGCTTTGGGGTACATTTAACATTCTTTATTTGAGATCCAGTGTAAGAGGCACATTGTTATTGGTGAAATGCAGGCCCTGTTGTTACATTTTTTAGACAAAGTGATTACTGAAAATACACTGAATTTTCTTTACCGATATTAAAAAAACCAAAAAGTACAAGGGATTACTTCTCAAAGTGTTCTACATGTTACCTGCTTTGCTGTTCTATTTCCCAGTTCATCTGCTATCTTCTGCCACCGTCGGGACTCTACTTCCTCTGGTGGATACTTCAAAAGCAATTGCTCGAGCTTTTTCTAAATCAACAGTGAAAAGAAAAAAATACATTTCTCCTAGTACAGGTATGAGTTGTCAAGTATCTAAATACGTGTGACTCTGATCTCCCAAGTGCTATAAACATTATTACACAATTTGCTTTTATGCTCATGTATGTTAAAACAGCTACAAAATATAAGAGTTTCCCATTACCTGTTCCTCTACAGTCCACAACTGGTTAAAAGTTTCAGGTTTGGTCTCATCGCAAAGTCGCCCTCTTATCATCTGCTCAAATACAGGACACAAAATGGAATACATGTTTAGAAAAATTATAGCTGGGATAAATTATTTGAACCCTCTTCCTACCTAAGTTAAATCAAAATCAAACCAATGCATGCGACTTCAGAATAAAATTTGCCTAAACCAATGTTTAGTTCCAGGATGAGTACAGGAATGGCATGTCATCACCAACGTGAACATTTGAAGTAACAGTTAAGATATTCACATTCCATACTGAAAAGAAGAAAAAAAAAAAGCCAAAATTCCTCTTTTGTAATTTTTTTTCTTTCCTTTTGAACAACTACCTGTGGACGACTGTTTGTAGAACCTTCTGGACCATCACTTAAAGGCAAGACAGAGTATGAAATAGACTCGCCATCCTTCTTGGGATCCAAAGGACTTTTTGGTCTTGCAGGTATACCTACTGTAAGCAACACAAAGAAAGAATTATTAAACTTCCACGCTGGACATTTCTTTCTTGTAACATATGCCCACTTTCTTTTACCTTTGTCAAAAATCAGCTTCACTCTCCTACTGTTACGTTTTCGGTTTTTGAATTCTCTCTCAAAGTTTCCAAGGCTAGTGGTGTATTGGTCCCAGGCAATCTCAGGGAGCTGAACAACTCGCTGAGGAAATGGAAGACCCATATCAACCTGAAAAACAAGAATGGAAAGTAAAAAGCAATATTTAATGCGATCACTTTATACTCAAACAAAAACTTACAAATACTGAAATGCTATAAAACCCAGTGCTGCTTCTTGACAGCAGAATGGAAAACCATAATTTTTGAAGTGCCATGGAGCACACAGTCTTTTTAAAGAGAAGGTGAAATCTTTCAAGAATAATACACAACAGTGCATATAAAATATGCAGCGGCACGGTCAATGATGGCTTATTGAGCATAAAACTTCTAAGTGTGCATTTCGCAGCTAAAATCAGGTGTTTGCAACTTCAATAACCTGTTTCTGACTGTCTTTTATTAAACATACCATTAGCTCAGGATCTGTACCTTTCTTAAGCCAGGAACCCAAAAGATTCAGAGTTTTATCATCTGATAAACCTCAGCTCTTCCCATCAGAGAAATCGATGCCTATTTTGCACTGATTTTGCCGTCTTCTGCCTGGAACAAAACTGTTGCAAAGCTCATCTCTTTATTTAAAGCTCAACTGCAAGACTATCATTCCTTTGGTCCTTTTTGGACAAAAATACACCAGAGGTACTTTTAACTGTCAATAGTATTTCCCCATAAAACGACTATAAAATGCAACACTTACATCATGCATGCTTTTAACTCATGTCAAAACTTAGCAGAAAGACAACTACTGAAACCAAGGGGCTTACATCTGACCTAGGTCTCTACAAACCTAGGAAAAGAGAACCATAATTTTATTTTTCACTGAAATACATGTTGCTATCAGACTAGAAGGTAACCGTGTTTGCCAGTGGTAGATACTGCAGTGATGAAGGATTCAGGCTGAAAACATTTTTTCAGTATTCTTGTTACTACAGGGTTTTTTAAAAGCTTGAAAAGAAAACGTCTCCTGAAAGAAATGGATTCTCCTCTATCAGACAATATTCTGTTACCTGTAACTCAGGTATGTTTTCTAGTCTTCACTTTGGATTTGGGATATTGACTACATTTCCTGCTCTTTAAACTTACCCTACCACATTCACTCAAAGCACAACATTTAATTTCTCAAATGAGAAAGATTAGACATTTTTGATCTGATACTTCCAGTCACCCACAGATTTCAAGTTGTCTTAAAATACCTACACTACAATTAGAAATTTAAAAATTACAGTTCTACACACAAAAAAAATGGAAAGGAAGCATATCTGATAAAATCATCAAAGACCTATGTCTTACAGATCTAGTAAGAAAGCAAAGGGCTATTTTTACTCATCAGTTAGAAGATTTTAAACTCAAAATTTTTATGTAACTATACATATCTATTCTCCAATTTCTACAGACGATGAATTACTAGTTATTAAAAAAAAATTCCAAGTAAGACTTAGGAAAAGTCCATAGAAATACCTTCTTCTGGAGTCTTTCCACAAATCCAATAGGATCTTTCAGTGCTTCTCTCTGGTGTCTGCCTAAACTTTCAAGGTCTTGAACTGCTTGAGTACGTTGAGCCTCGAGTACAGCAATCGTCTGTAACAGTCTCTGATAACTACAGAGACAAAGGAAAACATCTCACTGCATTTGCCTTTAAAAGTGACACCCCCCCATCTAAACACTAGCCATGGTTATCTACTAGTACCTACCAGAATTCATGGCTTATCTGAACCATTTCATAAACATTTTTACTGAATTATATTAAAAGATATTAAATTTCTTTTAAGAGTATATGAATTTATAAAAATCCATAAAGAAAAAAGTATTTAACTCTCCAGTGGTTTCCTTTAAATGTAAACTCTGTAATAGCTGAAACAATATGGTATCAGGGACAACCTGTATTCATATTCTCAACAGCTATAACCAACAAGCTTTGCTTACAAAGTTAAAAATACCACAAACAAAATTACCTAATTTCTCTTCCACTTCAACATCAGCTTCCTTCTATCCCAATACAAGTGACTACCCCAGAATTGGAACATTTCACTCAATCATCCAAACGCTGGACAGGAATGGTTTAGAAATTTGTGGAAGCCCCATCTTAGGGCAGAATATGAGAATCATTTTTGAAATGTAACAACAAACCAAGGAATAAGTAATTTGCAAAATAAATACACAGGAACCAGATTCCCCAAAGAATATAGAAGCTGAATGAAAATGTCAGCATTCCCTCAAATGTGCCACCCCAGATTCACACACAGTTTGGACTGTCTATTTAACAGACATATTCAAGCATCACTGATGTGACTGTCATGCCTGTACCCAGTAACATGTGCTTTCCAAATTGTTTTTTATAAAGCCAACTCAGTCAGAAAATCATATGACATTTTAACACAGCCTTTAAAAACCAGTTACCTACATTTAATACCTTTTATTAGCTTTAAAGTTACAGTTGCCAACTTCAGTTTCTGAAATCATGTAGTTATCCATGTCCCCTGTTGTTGCAAATTATTATGTATCAACTTTTTTCATGAAAATGTTTTCTGACATTTAACATTACAACTGTAATTTAGTTCAGCACAAAATACACATACTAAAATCAGGTTAAGAGCTGTTCACCACTACAGTATTTCAGTAATTTTTCTTTCTGTTCCCTTGTTGTTAAAACAAAGACAAGCCTTTGCTCCATGAATTCCATGTGAACTATAGAAAAGATCCAGAGGTTACTGAGGTAATTCAAGTTTTTCAATTGACTGCACTAGTAATTGGGTAAGGCTTTAAATGGAGGGAAGTAAACAATCTCAAAGCAAAATACAGGCTTTGCACCTTCAAATATTTAAGTTTGTACCTGGACATTAAACTGCTGCCTCTCCATGAGAAAGAATAATTTTCTTTCCACTCAAATGTAAGACTTGCAAACATAAAATATAACTATACTTTCAGAAGTTTGAAACTAAAATACTGAGCTTGTTTAAAAACAGTAGGACACAATTCTGTTATGAATTTATTACTATGCACATGTGTTTGCACATATTCAGGTTTACATGGAACTAAGACCTAAAATGCTTGTTAAATAGGCCATTAATATTGAACAGTACTGAATATTTTCACTACTGGAAAAGTGCTCCAGTTTCTTCCAATCAAAACTGGCCCGAGACAACAGCACAGTTCAGGTTGTTTCAGGCTTTCTCAGCTGTGGAATGAAGACCTTTACTTGGTCCTTGCACACAGCACAAGCTCGCCGAGCTTTGCGTTGGGCAGCTGTGTCTGTGCTCAGGGGCTGCCGGCTGCTCTGAGGCCCTGGAGACTCCAGGGAAATCAAACAGGCAGGATGCCAACACCCTGATGTCGATGCAGCTGTAACAACACAGAAGAGCTTAAGGATACCTGGGGAGAGGATTTACCCTGGACAACAAAAAGCCTGTTTCCATCAGCAGGTGCTTAAACTTATGTTAGCAGAGCCACAGTAACAGAGGCTCAGCAGCATGCACAAATTTGCATCTAAGAAAAAGGCAGGTATTTATTTAACTTTTCTTTTCTTGAGCCATTTTTCTTCATTTATTAAAATTGTATTTAAGCAACTGATTTTCTAAATAAAATTGAAAGAAAGTAATAATTTAATTTAAAACATCTAAATACATAGAAGTAAAAAGCAACCAAATATTGGAGGTTTAAATGAAGCAATAATTTAATGATGATTCACATGTGTAAACGGAAGGAAGAAATCATCTTAATGAGGTAGCCTTAAATAATTTAGTCTGAATGGAAAGAGATGAATTTACATTTGGGGAAAAATAACACAAAACCAAAAATATTCATCTTCAGTTACTTCCCTCATTAAAACAGTCATGTGACCTCACTGAAATGGTCTTCATGGAATTAAGTAAAAATACAACAATATTAGGATCACTCCAAAACATGTCACACAATACTGATCTGCGGCTACAGAGTAGCATTATAATGAAATAATTAGAGAAAACGGGTTTTGAACCAACTGTTCAGACAAAAAGGTTTCCCAGCACTTTTCTGTACCTCTGCTAAGAAATGGATTAACTTAGAGCTATTTACTTTAACTTCCATACTCAGTTCTTATCAATTATTATAGTCTGAAGCCCAAGAGTAAGACTGCAGTTTTATCAAATGAGTATCAGAAGTATTGAAATACACAAAAAGGTGGATTTCGGGATCTTTCACTGCTTAGGAAAAGAAATTGAAAATAGTAGTCCTGAAATACATAAGTTTGCATACTCCATATTCTGGAACTTCAGACTTGCAGCAGAACTGCATTCTCCCCAAACCACTGCACATCCATTTCAACTTCGACATGGCTTTTCAGTGAGCTGTATGTCTGCATATGTTCTTTTAAGCTTCGAAAAACTATCGTTTCCACAGGTTTATATAGGCTCTTTGGCTCTGTATGACTGTAATAAAGCCACGTATTTCCCCCCAAAAAGCAGCAAGTTAAATAATAACACACACATTGAGCCCTTTCTTGAAGCCTCTGTCTATTCTGGCCTCTTAAGTCTCAAACACTACCATAATGCTTCTGTTGCATTACACAAAAGAGATCATGTGAGTAATTTTCAGGACTATTTAAAAAATAAAAAAAACCCCAAAGTGGCTAACAATTTTACTATTTATCTTTCCAGGTTCTTTGTAAGTAAGCACAATTCTGATCCAAACTACCTCCTGCAAGTGAGTTAAAATTCTCCAAAACTGAAAAAAAATAATAAAAGTTAAGAGAAAGTAGCTGGGACCCTGCTCATTCATCTGCTGCAAAACCAGCTCCATTCTTCAATGAGGCACTCAAAAGAGCAACCACCTGTACATCATTTTCTCTGAAAGATCAGGAATTACCAAGGAAAACTGTCTCACATCTTTTGCCAAAACAAAACATACTCCTTCAACTAAAAACACTTGAGTAAACTCACAGACGTCCTCTAGACTGAAGCTACACTTTCCTCAGTGCTAAATACTAACTTGTTAGCGCATACAAAACCTGAAGCTGTTTTCTTTGCAGGAAAACTTTGACTCCAGAGAATGTAATTCCGTTTCCACAACCTCAGTATTGGAACACTCTTGCAATTTGTTAAATCACGTTAATTGCCACGAATCTTCTGGCTGAACACTTGAATCATTCAGTATAGTACAGAAACAGCTTCAGTATCTCTGCTGAAAAACCTTGATTAACATGGGGTTTGAGGGACCGATATTTAAAAAAGGAAAGCTACTTCTTACAGATTGACTCTGATCAGCAGGAATTCCTGCTGATTCAGTTCTTCTTTTGCAGTGGTAAGTACTCCACTCTTTTGGATTGCTTCATGAAATAATTATCACAGAGCAGAGCCAGATTTCTGGAAGTCCTGCTATAAGCAATTAGTTCTTACACAATTAATTTCCATGAATCTTATTCTAACAGCGATTAAAGACACAGCAGCCTCCTCTCTTGCCTGTGACAAAACTTGAGAATCACACAGCTATTGCCTTAATGAACCTACGCCCATTCTGATCCAGTTTGCTGAGATCTACTTTTAAAACGCTTTTCCTCTCCCGTTTTTCCATTGTAATAGCATTTACATTTCCAAACCAGAGTACCCAGAGTCACATCACAGATTTTAATTTCTCTGCATCAGGACCTAACAGCAACCTTTAGGAAACATTATATGGAATGTGGAATCAATCTGCCTTAACAAATAGATGTTTCTTAAGTTAACTCTTGTTTTTTACACTAAATTACTTGGAACTGACCTGTAAAAAGGGTCACATCACTTAGCATTTTAAAACAAATTAATTTAGTTTTTAGAGTAAGAGTCTGTCAGTCACAGAGTCCCTCCATGGTTTCTGCAGGTTTCCTCTCCCTTGAACAGAAGAACATGCTGTACTTTAAGCCTTAGTTGAATGAGTAATGTGAGCAACTGATAGTACAAAATGATTTTAACTTTTAGGTAGCTAAATCAAATTAGTGGGTGAAATAAAGTAGCTGTTGATAACACTCACACCAGTCAAGAAAAAAAAAAAAAATCAACTCAAAATCAATATCCAAAGTCACTTGAAATTATTTCGGCAACTATACCTGCCTTACATCATTCAGTACCTTGCAAAGATATGTACTTTGATGCCTAATTAGAAAGAAGTGATTTATTCTCCTGACTTCTAAAATGCCATGCAGCTGGTGGTCATCAATTTTCACTCCCAAAACTACTGTGCTTCTCCACTTATATAGTTCACAGTAAGTTAAAATGTAGAGTATCATCAATTTTGGAGGGCTCTGACACTAAAAATGTGTACTATAATTTAGAAACACTCATTAGTTCTTCTGCAGGTGGGAACTGTTTTACATGAGGATGTATACACATCTCATAATAAAACACAGTTAAAATACATACAGAAAAAACCCTGTTATTATTTCCAAGAGCTGTGACACAGAACTGGTTATCAGTCACCGCGAAGACTTGCGCAAGTCTTTGTTTCATTGCCATCTGCTGGCACTCCAGCAAAGTACAGATTACAACCTGCTCTCCCATACCCAGGTCATTTATTACTCTGGATTTTGGTCTACCAAGAGCAATTAAAAAAAAAAAAAACCAACCCCTTATTAGACACTAAGATGAGAAAGTACTGGGTATTAAACATGTTATAAGACTGTAAATTATGTAGGAAAAGGGAAACTTAGAATTTCAAAGTCACCCAAGGAGTTACAGTTAAAGAGATTGGCTCCCTGGAGAAATCTGTGAATCAGATCAAACAAAATCCTGTCATTTCAAAGAAGTGTGGTTTTTTTGTTCAGGTTTTGTTTGTTTCAGTTCAGAAATAACAGAAAATGCTGCCAGCTTTTAAGCTTGGCCTGAAATCACCATACAGTAATTTTGACACTGCAGAGTTTCTTGCAAATTATTCTAATGTGTACCTAAGATTTTAAAACATCTCTAACTGCATTCTGGAAGAGTCTGGGTTTCAATGCTGGACACGTAGAGCACACAACAGCAATGAGAAATCACAAGTGACTGATACAGAATGGCCCTTCTTTGATCTCCCTTCAGAAACAAAGAGTTTAAGGGCATAATCAATAAGAGCATACATATATCAACCCCTGTCAGGACTTGTAAAAGCACCTTTGCCTGGAGGATGCAGCATATGGTGGGATTTTACTTACCTAATGCTTAGACACTATGACCAAGGTAATCTACTTACAGCCTTTTCTGCGACTCGTTATTAAATTGCTTTCTACTCTGGCTTAACCTTTTTACACAGTGTCATTTACTGTACTTTCACTACACATATTTAATATTCATGCTTCAGACCTTTTAAAATAGTTCAAAGGTAAGTAAATAATTAAAATGCATTTCTGTGTTATACATTAAACAACTGAAGTACATATTAAATGGCTTCTCTAAGTCTGCTGTGCCAGGAACAGAAGACAAAGCATTGTTTCTGAATGTCAGCCTCACACCTATTTAAAACAAAACAGAACCAACCCAAAAAGCACATTTTTAAAGAACATTTTTAAAAACCCAACAAATCATAAGGCAAAACAGAAAATCCTACTGCAGTAATTTACCTGGATGCAAAAGAACCATTTTCCACTCAAATTTTACCTTTCTTTCAACTTTCACAGCTTCAGATTTTGTTTCAAGCATCTGAACAGTATTTTATTGGTTATCTACTTGTGATGTCCCTTTCTTTCTTAAATTCTTAACTCTTCCCTGGAAACAGAACACCCACTCATATATTTCTATAGGCTTCATTCTTGTCAACACACTCAGCAGGATTTAATATTAGCTGTACAAAAGTACCCTTATCAAACACCCCCATTTACAGCAGCTTTTCAGAATTTTTCGTAGCAATTAGGTATCTATGGCTCTAAACAAACATGGAACTTGTTGGTCTTGTCAACAAAACAGCATCCATCAGTCCTCCCCCAGTTAACACAGTCTCATATAGCCTTTTGATATTCTTTTGACAGCACACTAAACCGTTTGTCTGCAGGACAGTGACACTCAGTAGGGAAAAAGATACAGGTCCCTGTCATTCCTCTATTTTCCAGGCTTGGATTGACATGAGATAATGACAGTAAAATTGTTTTCTTCACAAGGGACACAGAAAGACAGACTGACAGCACATCCCAAACTTCTTCTCCTTCCCTCTCATCATCTCTAATGAGAACTGTCCCAATTCCTTTACTGAGGGAAAATATCACACAGATTCCTCCAGCACGTCCACTTGGATATTCTCTAAAAAGATGCTGGGGAAAGCAACCATTCAGAAGGAGCTTTATTCCAGAGACAAAGTAAGAGCAGTCCATGTTCCCATGAAACTGACCCAATTGCACAGAAATCCCCTGATAAAAAAATCCAGAGAAAGCTGACAACACCAGTTATTGAATTCCTTCAACTCACTCTAAATTAGTTTCTGCAGGTTTTCACCCAAGCAAGACACACACATACACCCAATTATTCAGGTGTATATTCGTGCCATAGGAACAAATTAACATGTTCCCCTCAAGTATCTGTTACAGTGATACCTGAATATTAGAACTGAATTACAAGAATATGGTCTACAATCATGAGTGGCTGAATGTTCTACTAGCAATACAAAGCATAATTCACTCAGAATTTTTGGCTAAAGAAGGGAAAGAAAATTTAGAAATAAGGAAGAAAATTAGGAACAAAAAAGTTAGAAATAAGGAAGAAAATTAATACAATGTACATTTTTATTACTACTCACTATAATAAACCATGGACACACACAGCTGGTCCTCGGCTTAAGAAGCATAAAACTTTCAAAGGTTGTTATACAAAACAGTAGCACTACTTTTACTTTGAGCTATCTAAAGCAAAATAAAGATGTGCAACAATGAAAAATGAAAGATGAGCTGGCTATTCCTACCAAGAACAAAGTTTAAAGGAAACCACAAAATAGGACCTTTCCAACTCTCAAATGCATATAAGTGTCATTGTACCAAAGAAACAACTATATTGATTAGAACTCACTGCTGACTGAAAGAAGCTTGTACAATATGTACTGCTCATGCAATTCCTTTCTAAAAGATACTGTTGGTCAGTTTTGCAGTTCATGCTGCAGATGCTGTTGAAACTTCATGAAAGACCAGAACAAAAACTTCAAATTAGTAATGAATCAATTTCAAATGTGGTTAATTAAAACCGACAAATGAAGAGAGCCACATTCTCAAAGCAAATGGCAGTAAGTTTGTTCTTGTCTTCTTGGTGGCATCATCATGCTTACTAATATTTTAGTGATCCCTACCAAGCAGGCAATTATGGTAACATTTATTTATTCCTTGTTCCACCACACAACTTTACATTGATACAACTGGTATAACCAAGATTTACTGCTTCTGCTTTTAAGTGTCCTGGTGTGTGCAGCCAAAACCACAGCCAGAGCCCTACCCTCCACACAGCTGTGCTGGGTCAATACATTACTGCCCCATTTTTCTTGGCTTTCTTGCTCTTTTGTTAAAATCAGGACCATGACTCCTACGGCATTTGATACTTGTTTCCAACTGGTATTTCCTACACCTCAAAACCATTATTATTATTTATTGATCCTTAATTTTCCAGTTTAGATGGATTTACTAATGAGCATCCTCAGAAATGGTAAGCATTTCCAAATGAACAGGCAGAAAAACAATTTTCTACATTTTTCTGTTTTAGAATAATAGGTTTCTTGTTGCTTGTGATTGGGGTTTTTTTATATCTGTGTATTCCCCTCCATGATTTTTGGTCCATGTTGACCAAAGAAATTGAAAAGACAAATTGAATTGTGTATTCTCCAAAAACTGGCAGCTTGGAAAGGAGGTGAGACCATAACTACTGCCTCTACAAGCGACAGGTAAGCAGAATTCAACTGATACTCATCCCATTCCTCAATCAATCCCTCAGCCCACACATCCGGAGGTACTACACTAAGGGATCCAACAGGGAAACATCTCTGCACTGGAGAGTTCACACTCTCTTCCAGGACTGCATTGCTGCAACAGAGGATTCTTTGAGGTGAGAACATAGATGTAGGCAGAAAACAAAAAGCAGGCATATCAGGAGGGAATTCAAGGGGTCAGGGACACAAATCCAAAAGAAATCAAGCTTTGCTTTCCACAGGATACACTGTTTAAGTGAGGACTGCATTGTGTTTGCTCGAGCTGTTCACTGGGATTGTGCTGTGGTTGGCAGCAAGATGCCTCTGTTCAGAGAAGAAAAACTAATGTGGCAACTGTACTTGACATTTAATGGCTCCCAGAGTGTGCCCATTCCTAGGGAGCAAAAAGCTGATGCAGCACATGCCCAAGGCATTATCTCTTGCAAAGTAAGAACTCTAGTCTTTACTGAATAGTTTATAAAATTATAAAACACGATTTTCTGATTATAATACTCTTAACTAAACCTTAATCTTTAGTCCTGCAAAAAATTCGTCACATAACTTTTCCATTGACAAGTATTTATAGGCAGAAATTATCTTACAGAACATGATAAAATAGTAATGTTGGCAGTAAAAAATTCTCAAAATACTTCATATTTTAAGCTGTAGTAAAATACAAGGGTTTCATTAATAAATGTGGTTGCATGCCTGTTATACTGCCACATTTTAATAAAATAATTACCTGCAAAACCAAACTGAAGTTGATCAAAAAGTCATATTACAAGTTTCTGATATCCATTGTATTTCTATTTTGTGGAGCAAATAACCCGCAGCATCCAACTTCTACATGATTTTACTTAAAGCCAATCTTGGTTTTGGTTACCTACTTACAAGACAGACCAATCCACCAGACAGCAGAAAGTACTCTCTGAAAAAACACTGACTTCTCATATTTTAGTTTGACATTAATAGGTATTTTATTATTAGTTTATTAGGTAAAAAAATATCACTGTGTGCCACACCATTGTAATCTAATAGATATGGCATTTATGTTCGGTTTTTTAAAATTATTAACTTCTTCACTAAAATTGTATACTTCATCAATTCTTTTATATTGGTGATATATTCTGCAAATTACTCAGAGGTATGGATTAAAACTGCTACTATGAAAAGTAACTTGATTTACACCTATTACCTTTATTCTTTAAGAAGAAACAGTCAGAAACAAAGTTCCCACAGACTAAAACTGACATCTCAGGAAAATGAATTATTAGCTACTCATAGCTACACATGACATCATTACAACAGAATGTTAAGATTTATCTGTACATTGAAATAAATCCCTACTGTGTGATCAATTTAATTTAGAGACATACAGCTGAATATACAGGGACAATTTACAAAACTGATCTATTATTACTATTATTATTAGCCCATATATTTGAAGACAGACATGGATATTTTTATCTTTTCCAGTTAAGGAAAAAACATGGTGTAGGTAAAATTAGAAAATTAAGAGATTTAGAAAGACAACATTACAGTTACACTTCAAGAAGATTGTGTTTAAGGCAGTTCTCAAGTAACTGGTATGGCAAGGTGCACCAAATCCTATCCTCACACTTCAAGTGCAGTAACATGAACTTTTATACAGAATTGCTTTATTTGGATTCTTTAGGCAGAAAATTTGTGACTGAATAAAATATAAAACCTATGCCACAGGAAATGCTAAAAATGTTTCTTTCTCACGTTCATATAATATTAAAAGTGGATCCAAAGACATAAACATTATTACTATCAATTGCTAAGTATATATTAAATCTGATTGTATGATTCTGCATGGTCATCTGTCATTCCAAGATCTCTGCAATAATACAACCCATCATAGGTAAGAATCCACAAGACTGAGTTTTAAGATATGTATTAAAACCTTTCATTTAATCTGTCTTCACTTTAAGGCTGTTATGATTTCAAATATTATTAAGTAGTAAAGATATTTGAAAATACCCATCTACTGAACAAGGTCCTAACTCTTGGAATTAAATACCTGTAGGCAACTGCTTGTGCATAATGCTTCTATTTCAGTTATCTTACTTCCAGGTCTGAGTGCTTTCTGTAAAGCCAAATGCAGCTAACAGAATCCTAGAAATGCATTCTGTAACACTCTGTATGCATGTGAAACCTCAATTCCTCAATTACGTTTTCATCTAGAACCCAGGACTAAAAGTCAAACCAAGATTTTCCCTTCTTGCAACCTAATACCTGCCAAATACTGCAAATCTCCAAAGGAGGCAGAGATGAAGAAGAATAAAAACCCAAACCAAAAAAGGACACTAAATGAAACACTGCACAAAGGGGAAAAAATACTGAAAATAAAATGCTGCACAAGACAGAAAATTAAAGTAAGCTACTGCAGTATGAGACAGAATTACAGTATAAAAAGATACAGCAAAGAGATATGAGAAATGCCTGAGGAAAGACATATGCAAAATACTAAGTACAGCATATAAAATTCAGCAGTGTAGAAAGTTTTAAATCAGGAAGTTCAGTCTTGATGAAAGTATCTCAAGAGAAAATGCAAATGTTTCTGAGCTAGAACATAGAAGCAAAATTCTCAAATATGCATCAAACCATACTTTTCTGAGACCAATTACAACACACAAAAACTCCAATTATGTGTGTAGCAAAAGAAAACATTAACAGCACTTTACAACTATACAACCCCCAGATCAGTCTGTTATTATCTACAAAAATATCTATGTTGTGATAAAATTTCTGCTTAGAGATCTTGTATCTGTCTTCGTAGGACAGATCTATTTTAATAAAGAAGTTGTGGGAACATCCATTATTTCAGCCTTCTTTCTGAACAATAATACACCATAATCTGTGACAGTTGTTTTTCCTATTAAAGCATCCAATTTTCCTAGAAATAGTAATATATGAATGTTGTTTAAACATGTTAAGATTCAAAAAGCAACAAAATTCATCTAGCAATACTACAATATACATTTAGGTTTTTTTCTTTTAGCAAGTCTTATCAACAGTTCTTAAAGGTTTTGGTATATTCATACTTTATGAGTATCACAGTAATTTCTTGGAGAGTGAAAATCAACTGTATGAATGCATATGTCACCAAGCTATGTAATGTAACAAGAAATAAGGTAAGTTTACAGCCATATGAAATTGCTTCTATGACACAGAGGAATGCATTCTTTTTCCACCATGGAACATCCGAAGATTTACACTAATGCCTTCCTGGAGAAATCTGCCTCCTCAACGTAGCCAAGATGCTAATGTCTCTCTGAATTGGCTTTTAAAAGAGAACAGAAACATAAACCAGAGAAAAATCCCCATAATGATCCCAGATCGATGAAGGACAGAAAAACAAAACTGTGTATCTTTGAAGATCTGATATGCAGAACACCAGAACACTTGTCTTAGTGAGAACCACCACAAGCAAAGTGAATATCCTTTACTTTCAACTGAATCTACCTTAACAGCATGGAAACCCTTGAATTCTTTGCATCTGACCAGTCAGGGAATACATTTCTGCTAAAACTGACTGGTTTGAGGTTTTTTTTTCTTTTTAGTTAAACATTTTAGAAAGTAAGTACTAAATGAGATTAAACAAGGGTATAATTAAGACACTATTCAAAAACTGTGACACATGAATTAAGAGTATCCTCTAATGAACTTCGCTATTTTTAAAATTGGATAGAGGATATAGTGCACTGCACTTGATTTACTCTTGAACTATGAAATTCTGGATAAATGACAACTGCTCTCACATGTCAAAATATTGACTTAAGATCTTTAGAAGGACCCTATTACCATGCAGAACCATCAGAATATCTGACTTATTTTCTTAGAAATGTAAACAACAAAAAAGGATAGCCCATAATTTTCCAGTTTTATCAATTCTTTTTTTTTTTTAATTAGTAGAAGATACAGTTAATGCTCCCTCCAGTAGCATGCTTCCCTTTGGGAAAGTAGAAATTTAAGTCAGGATAGAAACAACAGCCATTTCTTTTGGAATTGTGCATTCAGGCAACAAGTTAGTAGCAAGCTACCAAGTCCTATTTGCAATTTCTAAAGCTCCCCAACAAGTTCTCACAAACAGGCTGCCAATCTGAACAACTAGCCATTTCTTCAGAATTTTGTATATTCAAAAGCTAACACTAGGGCACACTTCTGAAATTTTCAAGGACAATTTAGATCTGTATTTAAGAACAGAAAAAAACTACTGCTACTTGTACAGTATTTTACCTAATACAATGCCCCACACCACATCACTAATGAACCCAAAGATACTAACATGAGATGAAGTATTACACAGAGATACAAAACCATCCTAAGGAGTCAAAAGACAACAGTCCATTTTTCCCATTTATAATTTAAGGAACAGTAATTTTCTTTCTATCTACCAGGAAAAGTGTCCACTTTGGACTCATGACTGAAGCTGCAAATATTTGACCATTATTTTGAAATAAGTTTGTCTAATCTATGCTCCAATTCAAAATTTTGATTAAAATGATTTATTCATATCCAATACTGAACAAAATTTCACTATATAAATAATGCAACTCTAATATCAAAAACCCAGTCATACGGGAATAAAAGATCATCTGTGCCTTGTGCCCCATATTCACAGTAGCTGTGCTGCAAACATTTACTACATTTACACTGAACTACTACCAGTGCTTCAACCCTTCATATGAAGCAAACTCAAGACCATCTGCAATTGGCCTTTCAGAACTCACAACAAAACACAGAACACCTACTAAACAGCGAAACACAGAAGTCAAAACAGCATTACAAAGTGAAATAAAAAACCATGTCCTCATCTACTACTTGAAGACAAATTGTCTGCATATAAACTTTCTTCAGTGAATTGCCTTTTTGTTTCAAAAATCTCTTGCACAGTTACCACAAGCTATAGCTACCACAGTTCTACTTACAGACATGCAGATGATAAACGTAAAACAAGTTAGCACTGTTTTCTAATAACAATAATAATTTGTACATGTCTATATTTACATGTAATGAATGTAAATAGCAATGTAGACATAATTTACTTTGGAGAAAGCTGCTGCATTTGATCAGTTCATCTTCCTGAACACAATAATGCTGAGTTCTTTCCCATGACACTCTGAAAAAGGTATCTAACTTTAACTTCTATGTACAGTAGAATGGTAATTGTATAAACAGTATCTGCAGTGTCTATTGGATATGCTGATAAATGACTGAATCTAATTAAAGATTATCATTCCTTTGGTTTTCCTTCCAGCTTGTTTTTAAAAGAAAATAAATAACAGATGCATTTTTAAACAAACAAAAAACCCCAAAAATCTCAAAACCACAAGTGCTGGCTAAAGAATTCCAATTGCTAGAAATGTATAAACCACATTGCTGTACCATACTGCATATTAGAGTTTAATTTTGTTTGAGGTAGAAACAAGAAAAATGAAGACTGAAGAGTATGAAAATTATGAAGCATTTAAATTTTTCTGGAAGTATATTAAATACTTAATAATTTTAGTAATAATAATATATTTTTGGTAAGAAACAAAAGCAGAATTCATGGTTACCATAGTTACACATACTCTTTGTTGTGTTTCAATGCCACATGATCTGATTCAAAGTAATACACATCAGGCTCTTCCTCATCCTCCTCTGCAGTGTGGATATTGGCACTCTCTTTGGCAGATGGTACAAATCCAGCAACAAGCCTAGACTCAGAAAGTGGCTTTCTTAGTCCATCACTCCCATGATCCCCTGTGTTACTATTTCTCTCTTTTTCATTCTGTTTGATTTCTTCAGACTTTTTGGGAGATCCATTGATATTATTAATACCTACAGGTACATTCTTTTCAGTAGGACTGAGATTATTTTCCTCAACCTGTCCATTTTCTCTACAAGGAGAGTTATTTTTAGTAGGGCTATTTCTGGCAGGGGCAGCCCTTCGTGGTGAAGTTCTCAACGTGTATCTGTGTTCTTGAAGTTCCAACACATTTGTCATCTGAGCTGAAACACAGTTCAGCACTGAAGAATGTGGTTCAGGTTCACCTGAGATTGATGCACTGTCCTGGTGAGTATTCAGGTTGCTATTGGTGTTTTCAGCACACTGTTCCTTAGAGGCACTACTATCTCCTACAACATCCACCTCCTCCTCCGAATCCCTTAACAAAGACGACTGGATTTCAGAAAAGGACCCTGTGGCTGGCTCACAGGCCTGATCAGCATGCTCCTCAGGCAAGCAGTCGTTTATTGTTTTGTGGTCCTCTAACTTTACCTGTTCTTGAGAGTTTGTGCAAGGCACATAATGGTCTACAACACTGTCCTCTTTGCTGTTATTAAGCAACAATGAAGAATGGGCAAATGAGTTTCCATTTTCTGCTACTGTTTTGTCCTTGGGCATACGGGAACCAGCACTGTTTTGCTTAGTGTTCCCATCAAGCTGACAGTCATCACAGTTAAGAGAATTTGAATCTCTCTCACCAACTCCATTGACAGTCTGATAACCTGCAACCTCTTCAACTATTGCAGAATTATTAAACGCTTCTGCACAGGCATTCACCTTTTTAACTTCCCTTTTCTCACAATCATCCAATATAAGACATCGACAAGCTCGCTTAGTCCCCGTGGAGGCTGCATCATTGTCCGACACTAAGCTTTTATGCTCCAATGGTTCTTTCTCTGCTTTAGTGGGCAAGTCTTCTTCGGAACTATTGGGTGCCTCTGAACGTAGACAGCGCTTAATTCTTTTCAAAACGGGTGAAACAGGTTCTGCTTGTTTTTTTTCACTATTTTCCACAGTTTGCTTATCACCATTATCTTTTTCTGAAGTAGACAGCCCTCTCTTTCTAGGGCTCACCCATGACTCCCGAGCACTCTGCTGTTTCAAATCAGTAGTTCTGCCACCGTTGCTGCCCTTCTGAGTTTGCACAGACTCTGGCCTCTTCTTTGGTGACCTGGATCGGATTTGAGGATGGGGTGAGACTTCCTCCGGATGAGCAATACTACGGTTCCTCAATGTTCTACCACAAAAATTTTCATCCAAACCATTTAAACCCACTGTAGATCTTGTAACACGAGTAGATCGAGAAGCAGCCATACTATGGCAAGTCCCTAAATTATGTTCATCGTGATCCACTCATTGGGAAACCTTCAAAAAAATGTAAACAAAACAGTCAGAAAAAAATCTTTAAAAAACACCTACAGACACAGCAACTTTGAAGAATGTATTGTCCCAAATGTACCAATGTAAAACTGAATAAGCCCATTCAATGTATTCATACTGCTTCTTTCCATGGTATTTCTTTAGTGCATTAAATTTTTCCATCTCAGCTACAAAGTAGCTGACTTTGTGTTTGTGGTTGTTCTGGCTTCAGTACTTGTGTGAGTGTTGCTCATATTTATGCCTTATGTAAGGCTGGAATGTCCCAGTTAGGCTCTAGTTACTAAAATACACTATTTTTACATATTGTACACGTGTTATAAAGTATTGGTATTATTATTTAAATTTGTCTGTTCAAGTAAGAGGTATGAGATTGCATTCTTAATATCCCACAGTTTCGAATTAAATGGTTTCACAGACTAAGAAGTAAACCATTAAAATTGCATTTGCTTACTCAGTTGTTGCTTAAAGCAAAAAACACATCTCTCATAAATAACAAAACAGAACTGCAATTCTAATTTAGCAGGGATTTAAAAAAAATAAATCACAGCACTAAAAAATACTTACAAATATTAGTAGTAAAAATGAAATAAAACAAAATTTCTGAATCAGAATCATAAAATCATTCCAGCTGGAAATGACTTTGGGAGACAATCCTGTCCAACCTCCCATTCAAATGAACATGAGGCCTAAATTCAGATTTAGTTACATGGGACATTATCCAGCTGGGTCTTGAAAAACACTGAGTACACATATTCCATAACTTCTCTGGGCAACCCGTTCCAGTGTTTAACTGTCCTTAAAGCAAAAATATTTTTCTTATACCCAGGTGGGGCCTCTCCTACTTCTGTATCACTTATGACAACAAAAAGCCTGGCTCTATCAGTAATCTCCTCTGAGGTACTGGAAGGCTGTGTTACAAGTCCCTCTCAGTTGGTGAGATGAATCATCACCTACATCAGATATAAGTAAATTCAGACTCAAAGATAAGTTTAAAACATCCTATTTCAGAGTGTCTGTATTTCACATTTCAGGGTGAAACGTAGGAGTACTTGCCCTGCCCAGTATCTCAAAATAACATTTTTAAGAGAAATTAGTTCAGTCTTAGCCTTCTATTCATCTATTCTTAAAAAAAAAATTAATGTGTCAAACTGCACATCACCACAGATCTGTCATAATAGCCAGGCTAATGAATAGATTCACATTTGTGCATAATGGCATACCTTCCCTTTTTCATCTACCCAAATTCCAGCTTATACAAATCTGTTCAACTGTCATATGATGGGAAGACTACAAATTTCAAATATGACACCAAACCTTTCACACATTACTTGGAAATCCTAGAAATAACAAATAGAGAAAATTGTTTCAAGAGGTGTTTTTCATTTTCAGCAAAGAAGAAGAAAAAAAGAACATAAATTCTCCCTACTACTTAAAATCTACTATTTAAGTGTCAGATGGTCCTAGAACAGAAAAGAGAGAATGGGACAAGACCAGTACACTCTCAACCAGTACAATTCTGTTTGACAATTATCAGTACTCTCTTGTATGTTTAGGAATTCATAATGCAAGCAGCATTTCTTAAGAAAAGCAACATATCCTAAAAGCATTGCTTGGTGTAGTTCTGAACAAAACTGTAGAAGAAAGCACATAATTTTGTGTACATGAGGTATAGCTCTATACACAACTGTGTATGACAGCACATCATTTTGTGCAACAAAGAAAAAGACAATTTTAAAGTGAAAATTTCAAGTGTTCTCAAAACTGTGATTTACTTGTGCTGCTACGACCCTCCTGCTTGTTAGCTATTCCTGCTGCCTTACATGAACGCCTGGAAAGGTGCACTGCTTGTATTCCTGAAAATACATCTAAAGAACTGCTACAGTGCTAACTTTCACTCTGTCAACTTAAAATTAAGTAAGTGTGAGCTCTGCAACATACTCTGCCTTAAGAGAAAATATAAATAATACGTCAAGCGGCAAATGGTCAAACATCAGCAGCTGATTGAAGAGAGCAAAACACTGTGTTTTCTATAATGGTTTTTTATACCTATTTTCCACATGGATAAACTTGCCTGCATATTCTCCCTCTTTGCACACAAGCTCAATACCATCTGGAGAGTGATCTCATTTGGGGTTGAACCCAAACATGAAAAACAGGGTTTATTTACATATTCCATTTCCGCTAGGTTGTTCTAATTAAAGCTAGCAACACATTAGAGGTGAGTAACTGACATTTCAAATCAATACCAATAAAATCACCTAAACTAAATTCAAATGTATGCTTTGGTTAGCAATTACTGCTGAACTCAACAGACTCAACATAGAAATCACATGTAACAGAGAAATCTTTACTGATTTGCTGGTATGATGCTTTCTAAGGAAATACACCTTACATGACAAGATGAAAAGTTATTATTTCCTTAGTACATATGTAAAAAAAACTTACCATTGTAAAACTAGAAGAAATATAAACTTCTGGCATTTCATACAGCAGACTCTTACTGGACCACTCAATATCAATCACCATTGCTGATGTCATGTAATCCAAATGCTTTACTAGTTTATGCCATCACATCAACAAGATTTTGAAAACTGTTGAGAAAAAGACAAAGATATCAATAAAACATTTAAATTACTACACTGGAAATGAAGAATGAAACAGGACAGATAAAGAGTAACAGCTTTTTTTAGAAGAAATTATAAATTTTAAAAGTGTCCTACAAAAAGAAAAAACAATACGCTACAAAGTAATTAAGAATGTGAAATGCTAATTTAGGTTTCAAATGTAAAGCATCTTTCTTGGTAGTTTCTAAGTGATTCACTGTATCACACACTAACTGCAAGCAAATGAATTCACAGGAGTTGTGTTAAGAGTGTTCAACTTTCAGAAGGTATTTGAAGAGACACAAGAAAATAAGCAGTGAAAGGTAGTATTACAACTAATGAATTATGAAATGCATTGTCAAATGTATTTTATAATTAGAAACACAGCGAAAAACTCGACTCTTCAATTTAAATTAAATGAGCAGAACTCTAAACTTATATTGGCTCCAAACCCCTGAATAACCTTCATCTATCTATACAACAGGACTAAAATGCTTTCTAGAGTTCACATTGAACCTATTCTTCATCCCAGGAAGACAATGTATACTACCTCATTTGTAGTGGAAGTGAAATATTTTGGATATTGAAAGACAGAAATACATCTATAGATCCAAAAGTCACACAATGCTTTCTGCCATCTCCAATTTGGGCATTTGTGCCAAAGACCAACAGTTACTACTTGAAAAGATATACCAGTAATCATATTTAATTTAAGAACATCTAGTACTATGAAGGCACCATAATTCACTGAAGGATAGTGGTTATTGAAGCTTTCTTCATATTCTATTGACTTCATACAAGTGAGCTTATTTTCACCAGGGCAATTCAAAATCTTCATGATGCAAAACACAATATGGCAGGTTCCTCCATATTCTTCATTCTACACAGGTTTTATATTTAGATTACTGGAAATTGTCTTTACATTCAACCTAGTTAGGATTTCATACTGGTGAGAGCAGAAAATTAATTCACCATTAAGCTGCTAATTCAAAATACAAACTGAGCTACATAAGAGAAGAGATTAATTATGTCTAATTGCAGTGAAATTCAGTAACACAAGATGTTTCTACAGTGATGTTACATGAAGTAGCATAAATTCTATTATGCAGATAACGTAAATCAAATCAGGTTTCATTTATTCAGTGGGATTTCTCTATTTAACAAACAGCAGAGAACTATCATCATAAGACAAATAAAGAATGGAAGAACAAGAAGGCAAAGACAACCACTTGAAAACGCATGTTACTCTTAATCCATATTGTTGCCTTTCCTAAAGATCCCTTTAACTGATGCATCTGGAGATGCCCTAAGGATGGCAGATTTTGACCAATTTTTGCAAAAGAACAATATACCCAACAAAAATACTAAAGCATAGTAACTTTGGCAAAAATACAAAATACAGAAAGAACATTTAAACAAAATTTAACAGTGAGTCAATCAGAAGGAGGCCTAATCTCAACATTTTTAATTACTTTACTAGTCCTAAGTAAAGAACATATGAATAAGTTGTTTCAGGAATGGCTGGAATAGTTATGTCAGTCTTTTGTCAGATCTGTAGACCTCATCTCTCCCAATTTTCTTTTGCCCAAAACAACCCTATTTCACTCACAGTAGGAAAGACACAACCCCTGCTGTGTCTATTTGCCTTTGGGGACAGACAGAGCATTTCAGACACAGCAAAAAGATTGTGTAAATATGAAAGAGGAGAAACCAAGGTGGGTAAAAAAAGTTTTGCCTAGTCTGGACTTTTTGTTCAATAGCAGTTTGCAGGGATGGAGGAGGGAATAGTAATTGAAAAAAACAGAATATTTTAATCAGGATACAGTGAAATGATTGCACCTTAATTACACTTAAAACCTAGAAAACAACATTCAATTTTTCCTACAAGTTTCCTTGGAAAAACTGTCTTGAAAATTAACTATTATTCTTTTACATTGCGTAACCAATTACAATGACATTTTTCACTTAGAACAACCACATCTTCTGTGGCAGAGAAATTCAATGGAATAGTAATTTAATGTTTTGGACACCACTCATTTTAGAAGCCGTTTATGAGTAGGAATAAGGAGTGCAAGGGAAACTAAATAAGCTTTTATGTATAAAAGCCCTTCTTCAGGGAACCACATCAACATTTAAGAAAGAATATTGGAATACTGCAATAAGGACCAAAAGTTTGAAGAGTGATAATCAGCTAAGAAACAACATACTGCGGTTTGCAGAGCCCACTAAAAATTAAGAAGTTACAGGTAAAACAGAGTGTAATGCAGACAGAGCCAAAGCTCTGAAATAAGTAAGCGACTCTGAATTTGTCTCTTGTGGGGAAGTACCTGGGCAAGAAGTCAGTGAGCAAATGTTGCTCTGAAACCAAACAGGGAATGCTCACACATTAATCAGTATGCACAATCTTCAGAGTTAGAGTGAAGTTCAACTGCTTACAGAAATTGTCCCTACATCGTGCATACAATCAAGACTTTCATGACAACACAGGATGGATTTCAGGGTATGTATTTTTGCATTTAAGAACACTTAAACTTACTCAGCTTTAGGCAGACTCTACCAATACACACCATATTCACACTATTTAATTTAACCACAATTCTATTTAGCAAAGCTACTGAATGCTGAACTGTGTGCATGAAAACTTCTAGCAACAAAAGAAACAAATTTGCATAGAGATGAAAACCAACAGTTAAAGACAGCAGAATGAGGAAAAATCCTCCCTAAACATGCAGAATAGCCAATTTTTTACTGGGTTAAGCCAGTACTGTCTATCTGGCAGTCAAGTATGAGCCCAATTTTTACAGGAATTCAGAAACATGGATACAGTTAAAAGTATGTTCCACGTGGCCCTAAGCTAGAAAAGAAACAGTGAAAAGAAGCAGTCAATACTTGAACACACTGGGTGTATACCAGACCTGAAACTAGCAAAGCAACAGAAGCCTCTACTATGACTGTGGTGGCATTATATATATGGAACAACTTAGGATGGATAAATTAACGTTACATACAACATTAAACAAATCAAAAAGCAATTGTGTACTGGGGGTGGGGGAGAACAGACTCTTACACCAGCAAGAAGTCTCCAATAGTTATCTGATGGCACTATTTTATGAAAATGGGAAAGTCTTCCACAACAATTCAACCCTAGAAAACAGAGTAGTTTGTTCATCTCATCTAGAGTATAATGAATCACCTTCATATTGAAGAGAAATAATCTCTTCTCTTCTTGTTCTTCTGAGTCTCATCTAACAATCAGTATGCTCAGTGATAATACTGAAGTGATAAAGATTCAAACTTTTCCCAGTGTTGAGATATTGCATCTGTGGATAGCTGATTGCAGGAGCACTCTCTAGTACCGTATACTTCAGTAAATCCCCAGATTACTTCAGAGACATTATCTGCTATTGGCAAAGTCACCATTTACAAGAGTAAATGTGATACATATATAACTGCCCAAAGTAATAAATAAAACTGGTGAATGTCTGTGGTTATAAAATAGCAGTTCTTAAATTCTCTGCAGAGCAATGGCATGTTACTTAAAACAGTATATTTTTTAAAATTGAATGCAGAAGGTATTTATGCAAACAGAATCTAATCCCTTGTAGAAGTACTCACACAAGACCAAAAAAATTAGCACCTCTGAAAAGATGAGAATTTGCACAGACACTAGATTATCAAGATTTTGGATTATCTCCACACAGAAAATACATCACTTCCTAACAAAGTAGTATTACTAAATTAGGGATGAATTTCATTTAACAAATTATATTCAGCAGTCTATCACATCTAGAGTATGCCAGCATCTCTTCCCACTCATACTGAGCTTCACATAACTACATTAGTAAGAAATTCAGTTTTCTGGATACAGCATTATATTTTTCTGATTCTACATTACATCAAAACAAGCAGTACTTTCAAATGATAGAAATAACTTCCACCAAAAGACATTACGAAGATCTTACTCGAAATAATATATAACAACAAGCAGCTTAAAGCTATAATGAAAACTTAAATGCAATAAAAATAAATAAATGTTACTGGAATTATTCTGAGATTTCAGATGTCTCTGACACAGTAAGATTCTATTACATATGGTCAAAATACAGTCTCTCAGAACGGAACTACTTATATTAATCTTATATATAAAAGGCTAGTAAGACAAAATAAAGAAAACATAAGAGAAAAAAAAGTAGAATAGTAGGAAAAAAATATCAACAGGTTTTAAAAGCTAGCAACTAGCAAGGGAAATGTTTTACTCAAAACTAAAACTGCAAAGAACCAGAATGGACAGTTCAATATGCAATTTTTCTTCTTTAAAAGAGATGAGTTCACTAGGCTAGACAAACCTATTCTTACATAAGAGGAAGAAAATTCTTTAGGAAGAATCTTCTTCTGTAAACCTATTTCTACTTCTTTCTGGAAGAAAAAGAAAAGTAATGGGCAAGTAAACTAAATTGGTACTTAAGTAACAGGATGGATGAAAACAAACAAAAGCTCAACGTCCTCCTCTCCCAACAGTCTTACTCTTTCTCTAAAACCCCAAAATAAAAGAAAAAGGTCAAACCAGAAAGTTTTATGACAATGACCAGCAATGTACATCTGTTCCTTTGCACCCCTTGCACTGAGCAGCGTTACCAGAACTGCTGACAGTACTGGTATTTCTCACTCTTCTGGGCTACCTATATGAGGAAACTTACTGGGAGGATGGGTATGATATAGGCATCACCCCTCTTCCAGCCAGACATTCCAGGATAAGATTGCAAAATTACTTCACATAAAATTAAATATGAATTATACAAGTGTGACTTTACAGAACTCTAGAAAAGCAAACACTATATCAAATTTTTTCTCTTTAAAGCCTGAAACACTTTAACTGCTTTCAGTTTCTTGTATCTTGGCCAAATTAGAGTTTGTGCTGAAATTATACATTGAAGCATCTGTCTCAGACTGATATTCCCACCCTGCTGTCTCTCTCCTGCATTCCCAGTCAAAATAATTACTCATTTCTGTGCACAAATATGGAAATTATTTTAAACCCTTCTTACTGCTTAAGACACATCTGACTGTTCTTCAAGAAGGTTTTATTCCTCCATATTTTGGAGTAAGAAATTGGAATTCAGCATAGAGAAGCATTTGTCTGAGAACAAAAATCCTGGTGGAACTGTGATGAAGACTGGCTGAGGGGAATGTTAAATGCGAATGTACAGGTAAGGAGAGCAGCTGCATTAGCAAAATGAGTGGATGCTGACTGGAGAAAGAGACAGACTGGAAATCCTGAAGAACTGCTAGAAGACAAAATCACAACTGTGAAAAAGGAAAACTGGAACTGGGAATAATTCAGGCAGAATCTGTGATTTTACCTAGTCCCAACTCACCTACACACATCACGCAGCACTCATCCCAATTGTCAGTCACAAATACCTGGGACAACTCTGTCAACACAACTATTTGTGGAACTATGAAACAAATCTACAAATAGGTCAGAGTTGAAAATATTATCTTTTCTTCTTTTCTTTTCAGATGGCTCCAGATGAGTCAATTTTTCCTTTTCATATTAAAGGACAATATGCTGCAGCACAAGCACAGGATCACATGGCCACAACAAAAGGTGAAGATGTGAACAGTGTAAGGTTGTACCACAGCCCCTTGGAACAATAAACTACATTCCATACTTCAACACACCACCTGGAGTGTTCATCTTAAGCATGTCATCTCATCAATAAAACGCAAAAAATGATCATTTAATACAAATTGCTCATCCTGAATAAAGACAGTAGCTTTAAGTAAACACTCTTACTGAACTTTATTGACTCATATGTAATCAATAAAGTCACTCCTGTCTGATACAATTAACTTATCAGGAAAATTAAAACCAGACTATGCAAATAACTTCCATGTCCCAGTTAAAAAAATTATGCTTAGCTCCCTCTACATCCTTATCGCCCCACCTACCCAATCCACTTTATCATCCTAGGTGAAAGTCCCACTCTAAATTATAACATCTCTTTTCCACGTGAAACCATTCAATTGCTAATTAGCTGTCCTGTTATCCAAAGAATATCTCCTGTGCAGGATTACCAAAACACGTGACTAACATCTTTGAGATATATTAAATCACACAGGTTCTTGAAAAGCTCATTATAAAATTAATTACACCAACTTAATTACAGTAACCATTTATCAAACTGTTACTCTAGCAGAAGACTCCAATAGTATTTAATCTTTTAAACACAGAACACAGTTTTATATAAATAGGAAAAATATTATTTATTTCCTGAAGAAGTTATTACAAGATACAGAAAATATCTACCATAAAAAGACATTGCTTTTTCCTATAGGTAGGCTGCAATTGTAAGAGGTCATCAAGTACTTAATAATGCTGCTAGGAGTTTACAGATGAAAAGCAACTTGATGGAGAAAATCAGTGCTCTTTTACATTTTCTTAAAAGCCCCAGGATAAACCAGCTTGCTCATTTTTGTAGAATATTACACTGGAAATTACTACTCTGCCTGATTTACTACTGGAGCAGTGACTACAAACATGCTACCTTATGAAGTACACTCTAAAGTGCATACTGTATGAAATACTGTCTAGAACATATTTTTATCCCAGATGATTTTAAGTCAAGGGCATGCATTTGAAACGCACCAATTAATATAGCTTTTTTATATGCAAAATTACAGCATCAGCTCCACAAGCCTCACAAGGCTCTCACAACGACAAACTGATGTACAGCTCAGAGTAGCACCACACACACAGCCAGGTGCTCTGCGTTGGCTGTGCTTAGAAGTGCTGCTGCATTGTACTAAGGCAAATACAAAGTCAGAGTTTGGAAAAGGGACACATGCAACAGTTCCTGTAAAACATTTTAAATGTTGTTTCAGAATTAAAATGTTTCTAATTTCTTCAGAATTTAAAATACAGCCACTCTCCCCAAAGGAAAAAAAAAAGTGAGAAGAGCATTTTTCCAGCTATCTCCCTCCAGTCATGAAAACTGTTTTAACCACTTATTTTCCATATGATAATGCTTTTGCCTATATAAGCAGATCAGGAATGGGCTGGTTTTGTAGTCCTAAACATGGCACCATTCTGCCACACATTCCATTGTACCTCCAGTGTTTTGAAAAATTTCATGTTCCTCCCTCTGGCCATCTCCAAACCTCAAGGATGGTGTGTCAAATTCTGACCTATACATGCACTGACTAGACTGCTTGCAAACCATGTATAGCCTGTAACTACTGGGCTCAAATCCCCCTTAAAAAGGGGGCTACAATTTTTGAGAAAGCTGCAAGCTCTCTACAGTTCTGAGATGTTTACTCTCAGCTAAATTTAGGGGGGCTTGCTAAGTTGGCCTAAGGATTCAAATATTAGTCAGTGACACGAGTAAACTGAGGGACACCTGAATGTTTGATCTAAATCATAGCTCTAAATGCTTAAAATATTCTGGACAGACAGGGGGCAGGGAGTGCACCCAGAACTATCCCAAAATCAATGAAGAAAAAAAAATGCAGCTTGTCACAGCTATGCTGTGGCCCTGCTGTGTCTTCTCACCAGATGCATTTTCATGCTCCCAGAATTACAGGCATCCCTTGGAACCTCAGCTGGTCTTATGTGTATAATCACAGCACCAGACAGCACCACCACCACCTAGACAAGTTCCCACATGCAAAGGGCTTGGCAAAGTAATGGACAAGCTTATAAACCGAGTACACTTTATACCTGAATTTAAACACAGTGATAGCCTGCTGCCATGGAATCACAGAAACATTTAGGTTGGAAAAGACCCTTAAGATCATTGTGTCCAATTGTAAATGACTTGCCTTATGTCACTTTTAGACTGGCAGTTATTTCTAAGAGTCCCAGCTCTTTTAAATGCTCATGTGGCTCTACTGCAACTGACTTTGACATATTAATAAAACTGTATTTCACCAAGTCATTTCTCTGGTGAACAGTTGGCAGAGAAACATCTGTTTTCTAAAGAAACTGAAATGCTACATCGGTTGACATGTTTCACATCTGTACCTCTATGCTACAACCTCAACATTGTGGCAGTTCTCAAAACAGTAACCTGCAGTAAAAAGTCCCATCCCTCCTTTTGCCTTCCATATAGGATATTGTTTATTTTCCTTGCCTCGTGCTGCAGTTTGGTGTAATACACAGCACAAGTGCTACAGCCATATTTAGCCATATGTGACAGCTTCGTCACTGCAGACAGTCTTTCAAAGCAGTTTTGAGCATGTTCCTGCTCTGCGAGCTGGATGTCAGCATCATTTACACCAAGAATGTGCCTTTTTTCCCAAGAAATACTTGAAGGCAGACAGAAAATTTCTCCCAGTGCTTGGGCATCCTGACAAAACTGCAGATATCAGCACTTAAAAATGTTTTACAATTTATTTTTAGATGCTTTTCAAGTTCTGCTTTGTAACTGACACTGAGCTTGTTAAGCAGAGAGGTTTCAATACCCCTCCATAGCCTGACATTCTCAGTGCATGTTCAGTCTGTATTTCTCTGAGTAAGAAGACTGTTATGCATATTTCAGTCTACTTGGCTTGGGAGTTTCCACTGGCAAGTACTGAAGGTGTTTTAAGTGCACTACGAACTGCGTTTTTTAAAAGCTCTTAAAGGAACAGTGTGCAGCTGCTTTCTGTTTTCCTGCTGTCCTGTCTTCAGGCACAGGAAATAAAACCTGCAATATGAATATTATCACATACCCCTTTCTTTTAATTACAACATATCTACTGCTAATAGAGGCCTTTATTTTAAAAACCACCAACTTTATTGTAAGACTGCTTCCAGTTCAACTAGTACATTACTTTTTTCTAGCTGCTTCTGTTTATATTAAGCTACTTTCAAATAGGATAGCTGGCCACAATTTCCTTGATTTAACAGTACATCGGTAGCCTAGTTTACTTTTTTAGACTAACATATAATTCAAATAGAACTATGACTGCATCATGTGTAATTTTGTTTTACTTGATTGCCATTCTGCTTTCCTCTCTTGCTGTGCTCAGAAGGTCTTTGTAGGCCAGTACATTCACTGACAAACAATATGCTGCTTTTTATTTCCTACAATTTCTATGTTCTGTCTGGCTTATGCTTACAGTACTAACTGGAAATACAAAGGAAGTTCTGTCTGGCCTACATTTACATTCAAAATTTCAGCCTTTTAGTTACTCTTACTTTCTCAGTATGAATATATTTTTCATTTGAACACTTTGGCATTAAATGTAATTAATTACCAATGTAATTGCCCTGTAAAAATGCAGGAAGATGTTTGTTCTTTTCCTACAGGTCTGTGCTCTTCCTGTGACCACTGACAAAGAACCTTTAGGCTTGCTCCACTTCCAATTTCATCTAGATGCAGGCTTGCTCTAGGTTTTGCAGTTCCTACAGAGCCCTTGCACAGTAAAAATTCAGAATCGTCTGATTCACACTTCCTTGATCTTTCAAAGTCACAAATTTATTCCCTCAAAAGATTAAGGCAGGAAAGTACAACTTTTCATACCACTATGCATCAGCTGTTTCTTCTCCAGGTATCTTATTAATGTGCTAAATATACATATTTTAGAGATTTAAAATACATTTCAGAGCGTTTCTAAGACTTTACACTGTTACTGTAAACCTACCATTAACCTATCAACACTGCTGAAATACAACTACAGTTTACCCTCTATATGCTTTTCTTTTGGCTTCCTTTATTCAACTTTGTGATATAAGGGACACCCAGATATTCTGCTTTGAATTTATTGTTCTTCAGGGTTTTATTTTGCAACACTCAGTTTATGATTCCTTGCAACTACAAGAGACTATCTGCTTTCAAAACTATGCTCACTATTCAAGCATAAAATGAAAGACTGCCTATAAAGTGAAAAATTCATTCTGATTCTATTAGCCCGTCCCACCAGCTGAATACTTTACCAGGGACTTTGTAAAGATCTCTCTCGATATTGAGATGCTGCACTACATTAATACAGCAAAAGGGACGTACTTATTACTGCCTAAGCACATGAGCATATCTGTCACCTATGCACAGAGACACTTGATTCGCTTTGCATGTTAATTGACTATTCATTTTCAAAACTTCCTCCTCATTAAATTTAAATGCAAATCAATTATGATCAACATTATTAACTTCAAGCTTCTTTTCTCACACAGAGTAAAGCCACACGTCTCTGCAGTCAGTATTTTGTCTCCAACAGCCGCGATAAGCAGATGGTTAGGCAAGAGCTGCTGTGTATAATACCATTATAGCTTCCAAATATTTTTAGCTCAGAGTCCTCCTAAGTCATATGTGATTTCTATCTATTTTCTAAACTTCAGTGAATTTCTCTTCCATGAATTTTCCTTGTCTTCCCCTAAGCGCCCATAAATTTTTAGCATTCAGGCTATTCCACTAATGTTTTTGTAAAAAGAGAATTTTCATTTTTACAAATGGGTATAAAGATCTGGCAAAAGGGAAAGGCTACAAGGTTAGATACCCAATGTAACTCTCGCAGCAACTTAATTTTAACTTGTTCTCCATTCTGACTCCAACTGGCCTTTTTTTCATTGTGTTTTTTTGATGTTTTTTATTTTTTGTTGGCAGAATAAATTTTTTGTGCTTTACTCAAAGCTCCCCCTTCTACTTCAGTTTTTCTGACTTCGCCTAGATACATTTTTTCAGGGATGAAAAAAATACCTTGTGGTATTATCAAACATGGAAAGCTACTGCATGCATAAAGCATTCCTTTGCAACTACAATGTCATAGATGTTGCAAATACATACACTTAGCACTAATAACAAAGGTATATGTTTGCAGTTGTATCTCCCCTAAAAGAACACATGAGATTTCAAGGCTTTAAGCAGCATCTTCCCTTTTCTCATTTTAATTTTCTGAAACTGAAGTAATTTTCTTACAGATTTGACTTTTCTCCTTTCCTCAAGACAACAGGATTCATGACTATGATAGTATTTAATGGATTTTATACTTCAACAGTTATTAATTCAATAACTCAGGGCAAACTCTGACCACATTTTAATAGAATAGCAATTAGAACATTTAACCTTTTATATAAAAATATACACCATGTTATAGTGTCTAAAATTCTTGATAGTATCTATTTCCATTAAAAAAAAGGAGATGCTCATTTTACCATTCCTTGCAATTATCCTGTAACATCAGGTTAGAGGACTGAAAAAACATTAAAAGGCTATTCAAGTTCCAGGTTCAGCCACTAGAGAATTTCTCAAAGCACAAGAACAAAGGAAAGAAAAGAGATACCATCCACCTTCAGCACATTTTATCACATATTCAGGAAGCAGGAGGAAGCTGCCAGAAGGTGGGTCAGAGAGTGTGAATTATGTAGTTTCCATACCTATATTGAGCAAGCATGAGCAGATTGCCAGAGTTCAGACACTTCCCTAAATGGCTAACCCATCACAGCAGTAAAAAACCTGCACTTGCAGTTAAGTTCTTGCTTTGTCTCTGAGCTGCACACCAGGATTGCTCACATACTGTATCAAATGACAACACATTTAGAAACCTCTCATTTGAAGAAATGAGATAAAGCTCAGACTAAACGGTTACATTATTTACTATGGGCTTAGATATTGCCTTACACAAATATAACGTAAAATCGACTTTTCCCCTACTTTATCCCTCTGAAACATTCAGCTACAGAGATATGATTACTCCAAATGCTTATGTCTTGCAAGACCAAAACCAGTATGACCAGTAGCTTTCTGAATAAGCCATGGATAGTGTTTAGAATCTTTAGAGTATGAATTTGAAAATAATCAATAAAAGCAGTTACAATTTACATTTATAAAGGTATCAAGCAGAAAATTCTATATATGGTTCTTTTTAATAATAAATCACTTACAGTTTGCCAGTGATGTCCTAAAAAAGCCTTATTAGCTCTAAGGTACTTTTTTTCAAACTATTCTAAGGAATTTAGCAGCACTGTATCAAACCAAGTGCTATGCTTATTCCTTACATAGTAGCTCTGAAGAGATGACATCAAATATTAAGTAAGGATTAACCTGACAAATGTAGTTTACATACCATCCATAAAACTGCTTAACCTTTTAAAAAATATTATAGAAAAAAACCCCAACCCTCATTGTCAGTTATCTTGGAGAACATCTAACATTTCTGTAAAAAAAAAATGAAATTATTCAGCTGTGAACAACTGCATCACCGTTCAACGCTGCAGCCATAAAAGAAGAAAAATAAATACAGTGAGAATACATCTCCTAGGCAGCCTTTGCTGTATCTTGAATGTATAAAGCCTTCATAACTCAGTGATATATTATCTCTCCTAGGACAATAAGCAATTAAACACATTCCTTCCTTGATAACAGCAGGAAAAAAAACACTACATAAAACTCTCATACCTTTAAAAATTAAGTTTCACAGTATCTGAGGACATACCTTTGCTGTAAAATCCTAGAACTAATGGTTACTTTATCTGGTTTATCTCCTTGGTGTTCTGCATCAAGAAGCCATCCCAAATTTTGATTATTCTCATTGCCCTTTTCTGTACTAAGTCTAGCAGACAGATCAGTGTGGCATAATCATATTCAAAGCATAGCCTATGTATATCATAGATTTTTACCACAGAATAGTTAATATTTTATGTCATGACCCCTTTCTATTAATATTTAACTATTTACTTTTTTTGACACCTAGTGAAAACTGAGTTGATGGCTTTACAGAAATGTCTATCAGAAGACTTTCCTGAGAACTAATAGCCGACTTCAAGTCAGGGTTGGGCTTTTTTGCATAAAGTTCTTTTCTTCTTATGCATTACTTCACATTCCTAACAATGAGTTTCTATTTTAATACCCATTTGCTCAGTTTTGTGAGATCTTTCTGACTCAAGACTGTGGTGAAATAAAGTCATCAGATTTGTATCATCACTAGACTTGAGGAGGGTTTTTTCTGCAATCACTTAAATAATTTTATTAAAATATCACTATATGTATTTATCAAAACTGAAATTACCATCTTCTAAACATCTGCCTATTTTGACTTAAAATGTCCCTCTTAAACTACATGCCAGCTAAGGTGGGTGCTGTTTCCTTTCTGAGTTCTGCATGCACATGGTTTGGATTATCCTTGCTCAATTGAGGAAAACATTAAAACTTTTTTTTTAATTGGTTCTAAGTGGTAAAAAGGAGCAAGTCTAAAATGTACATGTATTTAAGGAAATAAAAATGTAAATCCATGTGTGAGTTAACAATCATAATTCAAAATATGTTGGCTAGTCCAGGGGCCTGTGCCAGAGGTTATCCATTTGTTGACAATGAAGGTCACAAAGACAGCAAACAGCCTTTTTAGAGACTGAACCCTCTTTCAGCAGTTGACATCCAAAGGTTTTCACTGTCACTCTAAGTGAGTAACTCTCATAACGATCTTGTCATTTTCCATTCAAACTACTGCAATGGACTTTTCTCTGCCCTGCTCAATTACCTCCATTTAGACACTTCCCAAAAGAGCATTTCCTTCTTTATTATTTTGACCAAGACACCACTTTACCTCTACCTTTCTATCACAGCAATCAAAGCCACACCCATCTATACTCTCGCTCCTTTATCAACAGGGTGGATTCACAGGCTGGTGAGCCTTCAATCATTCTCTCTTTAATTTTCAACAAGACTTCCCAGGTGAGGTTTCATTTACCGTTAAGTGATTTAATCTACAAAAAAGAGCAATCCTACTGCCCTGTAACTCTCAGGCACATCACCCCTATTTTTCTCATGTATTTGCTTTTGTACTCAATCAGATCTCACAGTGAGCTGATTTAGAAAACACAAGTCCTTACAAAAGAGTCATTTTTCTTCTACTTTAGCTTCCTAGACAGGCTCACTGTAATGGTGAAATGAGCACAGGTGCCAGTGGAAAACAGGGCCCACGACTTTGCATTTTGGTGACAGACAGCCCTTGGATCAGGTTTGCTGTAATGTGACGCCCTTCTCTCAGGCTCTCCCTTATGCTTTATAAGCCTAAGTAGCACAGTTACTCCTCTTATCTTGGAACTCTAAACTTCCATGCTGAGGATAAAAATATTTTATAACTGATGCAGAGGAACTAATTCCACCGTGTTATTGTTTCCACCTATCTGTATCGTTCAGCTATAACCTGTATTATGCTGGAACTGTGAATGGCGGGGAAACATTCTTCATGTCTGCTGCCACAGAGCAGGGGTCATAGCATCATGTTTTACTTTATTTTCATTCTGGTTAACGGTTCACTTTAAAATAAAACTGTTAAAATTCTATTGAAAACCTAACTGAAATCCAGCTGATGCAAGTCTTCAGTAACAAAATCTGAGGCACAAAAGGAGGCATTTGAGGGAAAAAAAACCTGCAATTTTTCTGTGCTCTTATTTGTTACTGATTCAAATCCCTGGGCTCTTTTTGACATCTTCTCATTATGGAAAATATGGTCAGTGAAGGTCAAAAAGCAACAGTTGTCCACACTTCAACAGAAGCTAATTTCTAAGTATTAGGAAAGCAAACTTTCATATCAAAGCAGGTGCAGGAGTGAACCAAATAGGGAAGCCAAACTACAGCCCACACATAGGAAGGGCACACTAAAGGGAAGAGAAGCAAACAGAACTTAAATTGGAGCTCATGCCACATCTGCAAATCAGTCCAGATGACAGAACAGACAGGATGAGAAGGAACGTCCACATGATTATTTGGTCCAAGTCATATAACAAAGCTGTAGTGACACATGAATCAAAACTGAAAATGGTACCAAGAATATTACACAGTAAGCTTCTCCAGAGCTTTTCTATTTCTCATGGAGAAATCTCCTAACCTTTTAGGATGGTTTCTTTGAGGGAATTTCTTTGGCCAAGTAAATTCAGACATACAACAATCTAAAAAGTTTTTTAAAAGGGTAGCTGATCTAACTGCAACTAATTCAATTGTGAGATACACCCTAAAAGCAAGACACAAAGGTCTGATCACCAGAGTTACCTCTCAAGTGGAAAAATCAATGAGACATGAGGCACAGTGGATAAAATGACAGTAACTGGCCTGCCTTTACCTCCAGAACCGGAGAGGCAAAACATACCCCCTCTACATTCAAAATTCTGACTGAAGAAAAAATAACCCTTCATGCAACATGCGAATTTCCAATAAAAATGCTACTGAGCTGGAATTAACCAGAGATATTTTCAGATCATGACAGATGTAACTGAAATTCACCAATATTAACAAGAAATCAGTTACCTATATTGTTGGTATGGGGTTTTTTTCTGAGGTGCAGTCATAGAACAACAACAAAAGACTGCCTATCTAAATCTTAACATCAACAAATCTGTTCCTTTACACTTGTATAATCTGAATGGCCCTGACAGCAAACTGTGCTCCAAAAAGCAATCCATTTATGAAAATAAAGTATAGAGGATTCTAGAGGATTTGCAAAATTCACTTTGGTTCAACAACTCAGACCTCCAAAATACATGTCAAGAAATTTGAAAAAGACAGACTTCACTTTGGGATGAGAGAAGCGTGGGAAGCTTTATTTGCACTAGGACATCATACAAGGAGTGAGTATTTCTCACTGTCCTTTTCAGCACTGGCTGTCAGATGGCAGATATGTGAAGAACCTTTTTCATCTGAAGTATTTTAGGAATCCTCTTAACAAAGGATCACTGAATTCCCATGATCCAGAAAAATTCTCACCTGACCTCACTTAAGAGAAATTATGTAACTACACTTTGTTCTGTTAGAAATCACTTCCTCACAGATGGATTTAAAACTATCCAAGCACATATGAAAAGTAATTGCACTATTGCAGCCTCTACAATGATACTGTGAATAATGATGTTTTTCAGCCTTTCTGCCTTTTTTCCCAATGCACTGAATATAGCAGAATTTCCAGAAAACTGATGCAATAAACACCACGTTTCTGCTGAACACTAGTTAAAAATAAAAAAAACCCTATAAACTACAGTGGCTTCTCATACTGACTATTTTTCCAAGGTTAAATAAGTAAACAGACCTGAACCAAACAAAACCAGAAATGTTGACAAGTAAGGATTGAGAAGACCTGAGAACATCTAGTTAACTTTCTTTTTCCTGAACTCCAGCTTTTGAGGAAATACACAAAGAACAGTGTTGGCAGCATAGCAAGGCACAGAAATACTGTCAAATCTTTTCAAGTGACAATTAGACAGATTAGTTACTAACAAAAGCAATACAATCATGTATCCCTAACCAGTAAAATTTGCTGCTAGTTACACTCTGACTTTTAGAGACATGTACATAGAAAGTGCAAGTAAATGAAAAGAAGGGAGTGGGAAGAAAATTTACCAATACATTCTAATTTTAAAATTATTAATAAAATGCAAATTTTGAAGTTGCCAATTTTTTTTTTTTTTTTAACATTGGAAATAGGAAAATAACCCCAAGCAAACAAACCACAGCATCTGTTGTAATGTTAACAGCTTTCCACTCCAAGTCTTTAGTCAGTTACCACCTATACACTGTCCCAGTCAACTCTGCAGGAACTGCTGCTCCTAACTCCAGGTTAAAGTAACCTTCTCCAGACAGTTCTGACAACTGCATCTCAGTTGCAGCTCTTCAGGTGGAGCTTAGGGAATAGGTGCATCTGTCTCTGCCTAAGACTTAAGCCTTTGTGCCCTTACTACATGAGATACCATGATCCCTTTATAATAGGCTACAAAAAAGCCTCTGTACTGCAGTGATACACAGAAGGAAAATCCCTAGAAGACTTAAAATATTTGAGGAAGGGAATAAATTCCTTTTCTGACATCACTCTAATATGGTGAACAGTGTTTGCATTCTTCTGTTATTGATTTTCAGGTTTATGTAAGCAAACACTACACCAGGATCTAAACCTAGTGCCCTGTCAGACACCAACACTTTGTTTCTCAATGGTTTAGACACAATTTCCCATCAATTATAACAAAGAGAATAATGAGAGCCTGTGAAGTGAAAGTACACAAAGTTTATTCCAAATAATTGGTGAGATGGAAAAATGTACTGAAAGTCTAATGACAATTAGGCTATAATAGATTGAAAGCATCATTTTATGTAAATCCTCTACACTGTTTTAAACTTTGGGAATGTGACAGCATTTATTTCACTTTAACCCTTTCCCTAATTCCAGAGCAAAGACATATGTGACAAAAAGCCCATCCTTCACTTGCCCTTAACCCTGAGGCAGCTTTGTCAAAAATCAGAAATGCTTGAACAAGGTCACATGGGATGTAGGCAGTTGATTTTGACTAGAAAAAGTGCAGAATAAGGCATTAAACTGAATTTGGTTCAAAACTGTTTTATTAAATTGTTCTTTTAACTCTAAGAAGCGGTAACAACTCACTTGTGTCAAGGTTAGCTCTTCCAATTTAATCAAATATTTTAAAATCACCCAAAAGAGTACCAAAGGAGAAATTTTGTTTAAAACTAGTATATGCAATAGACAGGATACATTTCTGTTCAAGCTCATTTATACTGTGACTATTACATAGCAATGGGCATAAAAGACTAAAATCAATTCCTAATACATGGAACACAAACTGATTTTAAATTACAATACATTTATATAACAAACTCTTCAGGAACCTGAAGACTTTATCAGAATGATTATCCCTCAAAATAGGTGTCTCAGATATTAACTCTAATCTCTATTTTACAGAGAGAAGATGAAGTTGCATGGTGTGCTCTATTTCAGAGCCTGGAATGCACAGATTCCCTTGCTCCTTAGAATTTATCTTCTGAGCTCTGCTTCTCTTGAATGAAGTCTTCTAAAAGACTTTGATTCTAGTTCAGTTTATTTCTTTTAGATCACTTAAACCACATGAAGGCAAGTCAAAGATATTAAATCTATAGTGAAAACTCTTTTAAAGTTATCTTCAATATGACATTACATAAGGCTTTAGGAAATACTTTATTTAAAAACCCTTTAATTAATATATTTTATGACTTTTTTTTACTAAATTTTACAACTGCTACATCACTAATTTTTTTCTCTCCACCATGTTGTTTAGTTGTTTTATTGTTTTATTTCTTAAATCATGGCCAGCAATATTACAAAAATCTAAAAATGAGGAGAGATCTAATGCTAAAAAGTCATCCTACCTCCTATGCCAAGGACAGAAAACTATACCTCAATCACCTCTTAAATGAGGTTATTTAACCTTTTCTAGAGCACTTTCAGCAACAGATATCCCATTACTTCCCTCGGATATATAACCCTGTCATTATCTATCCTGGATAGATAATCTTTCCTGGAGCTGGAAAGTTTTTCCTGACATCAAATTCTCCTTTTGTGCTCTTTAGTACTGTTATTTCTTATCCCACCTAGAGAGAACAGTTTATTACATTATTCTCTGTTGCAAACTTTACCATATTTGAAGCCTATTATTATGTCTTCTCATCTCTGCTAAAGACTAAACAAGTACAATTCTTTCAGTCCTTCCTTAAAGGTCATTTCTGCAACTCTTCTCTAGATACTGTTCAGCTGGTCCAAATCTGTTTGAAGAAGAGTAACAAGAACAGAGACACTGCATTATCTGAGGCCTTACACTGAGTATTTCAGAGCAACTTCCACCTCACAACAATAACAATCCTGCTCATATATCCCAGTGAGACTCCTGGACTTTCACAGAATTATCACAACTCCATTGTGTTAATTTTGTGATACAGCTACTTATCTACAGAACTGTCACTCAGCCAAATGTTTCTCATATTTAAATTTATTATTTCTACCCAAAGGTATTATTTTGTGTTTATTCTCTTTACTGAATTGCATCCCATACAGTTCAGGTCATTCATTCAATTTTCCAAGACCATTTCACACTCTAATGCTTGTATTGCCTCCCACATTTGTCCTGTCCAGGCAATTAGTAAATCTTTGTTCTACTCTCCAGGCCACAAAACAAAAAATAAACACGAATAAATTCAGAAAATACACCTGCACAAGACACACCCATACCTTTAATCTGAAATATTCTTAAAGCATTTAATTAGTAAGTAATTAAGCAGCATGGCAAACCTTCTCTGACAGTATGTTTCTGGTGTTTCTAGATTTCTTGGCCATAGAGATAACATTCCTAAATTCAACCCCATTGTACAGGCAAAGCATGTTTCAAACACAAACATACAGGGGAAGCTCTGTCACTCTCCTCCCTCTTCAATTCATTTCTGTGTGGCACAGTAACCCAATTGCATAGCTCCTCCAATTTGCAATTTGGGCTATATCCCTGTTTTTCCTCCTAAGCTAGCGATACTTCACAGACACTTCAATTCACACAAAAAATCCTCACACCACCAGCTCTGAAAAATTCAGATCTCATGTACATGTATATATGCTAATAAAACAAAAACATCAACAAAAACCAGGATGTTATGATGTATGTACCAACAGGTAAACACTCAAGAACACTTATTTCTTTTCTGATTTTTAATTTTTCTATCTGAAGTGTTTTAAACAAAGTTAGAATCATCTTTTTTAGGCAAAAAACCCAGCTATTTCTCATCACAGGAGACTCTTAAAATCCCACTTCTCTACTACTGACCTATACTTGTAAAGATAAGCTTTTACGCTTCTTACTGATACTTTGGCACATGTGCACCCCCAATCAAAACAAATATTTGTGTTTAAATAGTGCATTTACATCCGAACTGCTGAAAACATCTTTAAAATCTTGGACAAATAAACTGTCTGTCTTGCCCACATTTATATTCCTATGTCCTATGATGAAGTTCAATAGACCAGAAAAACTGGAGAGCAGCTAATAGCAATCTAAAACACTGCTACAAGAAGAATCAACTCTTTTCTGAAGCAACAAGAGACAAAGCAATCAGCTGTATACAAAGCAAAAATATTTAAACTGAATATCAGGTACAACTTTAACCATGAGGTGATGGAGCTGCTGAAACAAGCAACACAATGAGGAACTTTGCCATCAGATGGAATGATCTCACTATGCTTCCAAAGGACAGGTGACTGGACTCGCTGAGCTTTCTGTATATGTTTAACTGAATTCATTATAAGCATCAACACACTGAAGAAATTTTAAAGAACAGTTACTGTAAATTAAGCTACTAAGCTTTTGAACTGAAGATACAATCAACTGCCTGTACAAGGGAAAGTAACTAAATGCAAACTTGAACAATACTCAGATTTTGAACACAAACTATATAAATTATCAACTTACTACACCACAAAACACAAGTATTTTAAATACAAAGCTGCACTCCATAAGAGAATCTTTATAAAGGTTTTTTTGTTTGAAAAACAAAAACCAAGTGTCCAATAAGAACACACTATTTAATGTTCAGCCCTAGTATCTGAAGTATCTTTTATGAGTTACTCAAACAGAAGGAAGGTTTTCAGAAAACTCCCACGATGGTTCTACAACCACACCAGTTTTTCAACCATAAACCATATTTACAGTGTTCTCAACACTGGAACAATATACCCTTAAGTGTTAAAGTTTACCAGGAGCAAATTCTTATCAGCAGCAGCTTGACTTCCAGCAAAGAACACTTAATTTGGAAACTCAAAAAACCCCCTCACTACAGAAGTGAGAAAGTTTCTCACTCTCTGCAACTTCACTCCCACCTACAGAGGAGGCAGAATTCTTCTTCTTCAAGGTTTTTAAGGACAAGGTCTACAAATATCTGTCTGGAATAATCCAAGCAATTTTAAACCAGAGAGAAAGGGAACAATAGGTCCTACAGTACTGCATTTCTAGAACTGAGTGCAATCTAAATCTATGGGTGCAAATGCCAAATACTCGATGAATAAATTCTCTCTTGTAATTGTGGTTCCCTACGACCAGAGAGACCTGTATCATCAGTCCCCACATCACGCAAAGACTTACATTTTTGGGAAAACCAAAACAAAGCAAACCTCAATAGATTAGCCCTAGAGACCTTAAAGACGGTCTTGGAGAGTTGAAAGGTAATTTAAAAGAAGAAAAAAAAAAACAAACAAGAAAAAAAGCACAACTAGAAGTAGTGTAGACTGGAAGGGCTTCTGCTCCAACTTCCCCAGTGTTTTTAGAAACCTTAAGAAACACATTTCTTATTTCCCTCATGGTAAAAGAACAGAGTACAAGTCTTTTCACTTTGTATCAACCACATAACTATTATTGACCAGGTCAACCTAAGTACTTAAAATTATCTGGAAGAACCAGATACAGACAAGTGGACAAAAAGAAAAAAAAAAAAAAGATCTTTAAGTCTCCTGGAAATACTGAAATACTGGGAGTGTAAAGCCTTCATTCTGTATGAGACTGGACAGCATATCTCACTATGTAATCTCACTACACAAGTATGTTAGAAACACTGATAAACATCAGAGCAGTCACATGCTGTTCAGCTGTAGAACAAAAGCCCTTATTAGGATACATTCCCAAATTCTGTGAAATAAAGATCTAGCTATTTTTGCACACCAAATCCATAATAACACTGAGTCAAATAATCCTATTCACTATTTCTCTATTTCCAGAAATATTAAAAATGATGAGACAAGATATAAGACTGAACTCCATCACAAAATATCTTAATAACTCAGCTATTTAATACAGCCTCTCTCTTAGTAATTATACACTTGAAGAATGCATTGCAAAGGAAAAATAATTTCATTTAACAGTGATACAACTGAGAATTGCAACAACTACCTTTGTTAGACTAAACAACCAGACACATAAATTATCAGCAGTATTTCAATGTAAGGTCATTCACTGCTGCTCCTTACTGACACACACAGTTGCACTGTGTAACACTCCTTCACAAAAAGCCTTTAAATTCAAGCCTGTAAATTCAAGACATAGAATTTTTTATGGAATAAACATGACAATGCTGGAAAAAGCATGAAACCAAAGTTGTTTAGGTTCTTAATGACTTGCTAGAAGTTACTCGTCAAACTAAATTAACTACTAAGCCCTTCTAAGGCAGTGGGAAGTTTCACGAGTGACTTCAGCCATGTAAAAACTGTCACCTGATACCTATTTTTTTGAACATTTTACCACATACTTTTTAAAGAGAAGCATTTTTCTCCCCAGCTGTTTAACACACACCATGTTTTTTCCCTTACACTTTTTTCCACTTCTGATTAAGCAAATACTAATACTATTAATTCAAAAGACAGTACGGCAAGATTAAAAGATGCTTGAAAACAAACCACAACAATACCATGTCAACTTCTTTTCTGAAAATTTACACTTGCTTATGTAATTTTACTAATCCCAAATCTACCAATCCCTAATAAATCAACAGACCTTGGAGCAGCTAGGAGGGGAAGCTAGTATCTAACCACAGGTTAGAAATACACTTGAAAACATGTTCTTAAAAGGTTGCACAAGCCAGTATTTAATGTAAAATACAGGGTACACTTAGAGCTTCACTCAAAAGCCTCAGCAAACAATCACTACGTAGTGATTAGTACAGCATAATGATAATATCAATGGAAAGCATACAAATATATGTACAACCATGGAAGAGCTACTACAGTTTGTTTAGTAACAACTGGAAACATATTTACCAAATAAAACTTGTTACTTCAAAGCCTCAATAACTTATTCTTTTATAAAAATTTAGTTCTCAGTTACGTGTCAGCCTAGAACCAGATTGGCAAAGTACTCCAAGACTACAAAAACTGCCAAAGTTATTGGATAATCAAGGACAGAATACAAAACACCATAAGGAAGAAGCAGAACCATATGCTCTCCCTTAAGAGAGATCAGGATTAGGAGACAAAGGGAATATTGCTGAGCTTGGACACTTAGATACTACTGGAATAATTTTTCTAAATACAAAAGAAAACACAACTGTATTTTATAAGTTTGTGATATAACGGGACATACAGCTTCCACCGAGAGCAGACTTGGGATGTTAAATAGCTCTCTTCTGGACCCCTGTATCCTTAAACATCAGCGCCCCTGTCCCTGCGGGGCAGGCGCCGCTTGGGTTCCACAGGAGAAACCCGACAGAGTGCAGAGGGAACTGCCCGGGCCAGGGGTGCAGGGCAGGCCGAGACAGCGGGGTACCGCCGGCGGCTCGGGGCCGCACGGTGGCCGAGGAAGGGCCCGGGAGCTCCGGGTGTGAACACGGGCCGGCAGCCGCGAGCGCCGCACGGCCGAGGCAGCGCTGTGAACTCGGGACAGCCGGTCCGGGGGTGGCACGGCGGGGGCAACCCGAAGCACTCTGCGGGGCAGCGGCGGCTGGCGGGCCCCGGGCGCGCGAACGGGGCGGAGCGGCACGGGGAAAGCGGCGGGACGGGGAGA